>JAUUTY010001116.1:0-93257 GCA_030979885.1 Lolium multiflorum
GAAGTCTAGAACGATCTTGAGATCTTGCCAGCCACCACGTACGACTATTAGAGTCAAAATCATCATCGTCATCAAATCCAGCCGTCCACGGAATGAATGGAGCAGGGAGCACTATAGGACCTTGAAAAAGGAAAGAACACGTCACATGAAAATATATTTCATGATTTATCTACTAGTGATATTGATTTGATATTGGGATGCCAATACTAGTACTTTATAAAATCATGGTCGAACATAAGATGGTTTGAAATATATTTCGAACATCTTGGTAAAACTTCATATGGATTTAAAACATGTTCCCCAAAATATTGGTCCAAATTTTAGATGGTTTGAATATAGTACTCCTTATTCTCTAGAACCGGGGGAATATAAACAAATGAAAGTCTTTATCAATATTGCATGGCACCTTTATTGATTCTATTTCTACTCTACCTTAAATTTTCTAGGGAGTAATAATAAAGAAACTTAATTACTAGGGGGCCTTTTTCCTAAGGAACAACATGCACATTAGACCATACTAAAATTCCTATAGATGTTAAATTCTATATATGTCCATACCACAAGAGGGTTATGGTGTGCGCCTATGGAATTCCTTTAAGCCAAAAGATGCCAAGACAGTTCAACAAATAAGAGGTGAAATACTATATAAGTTACGTATATAAAAAAGATAGGGAGGAAATGTTACCAAATTGATTAGGATCCCATGCATAAACATTTCCAAGCTCAGTAACGGCGAACACAAGTCCGTTATGTATAATTGCATCGCAGTATATGGCGCCGTACTGAAACTGGTTTTCAAGAAATATCCATGCACGAGGATATTCGCCATGGAGGTAGGCAATTGCAAAGTCGAAGATTGCGACAAGGGAGAAATCTTGATACCCCCTAGCAGCTGTAGGAACTTGGCAAATAGCTATCTTCTGCAGTTGAATAGCAGAACGCTGATACTCGAATATAAGTGGATTGTGTGTGGTTTCCAACTTGTTCCTCAAAGATGGAAGCTTAATCTTGCGATGAGTGTAGACATTGAGGAGGTTCCACTTGCCTTCGGGGCCAACCATGGCGATCCAATCTCCATTGGCGCCTGCCCGCTCCTCATCCTTACCGTGTGGCATTAGGCCATCATAGGAGAACCTGTCCAGCGGCAGTAGTTTGCACTTGCTGTGCACCGGCAAATCCTCCTTGAACACCGCCCATGGTTTATCCGCCGGGTCACAACAGAGAACACACGGAAGGCCAAACGGCTGAGAAGCAGGCAGAGTGGCACTGTATTTGGCTGACTGAAGAATACTTTTGGAGGAACCGACTAGGGACGCGGCGGTGATGGCGTCGCACTGGCTGATGAGCACTTCAAGGGGGCCTTCCGTAAACACCTTGTGAAACAGCCCAGATCCACAGACCCTGCTCGATTTCGCCATCGCAATGAGGCAGGTGGTACAATGGGGTTGGTATTTTCTTGGGAGATCTACTGATTCGAACTTTGGGAGAGAGATGGCGATCAATGGCGGCAGGTGGGGGTTTGAGTTGGAGAACAGAGGCTCTCAAACTGGGCACTGCTGGATAGGATGCGAAAGCGCCATGGCGGAGACGCAGGCGCGTGCTATGGAAGATGGGCGGAGTGGGGATAGACGACGGAGGTGAACCGAGACGCTCATATACTGCCTACTGCAGTTTCGAGGAGAGTGTGAATGTGTTCAAAAAAAGAGGAGAGTGTGAATGTGTTCAAAAAAAGAGGAGAGTGTGAATGTGTTCAAAAAAAGAGGAGAGTGTGACTGTGACCCGACACCCGAGTAGGAGCCGAGCAGACGGACTATAGGAGTAGCCCCATCATTACAGAACATTAATCGTGCTTCCTACAATAAATAAGTGAAACATCCCAGGCTTGTGTTGTCTAATCAAATCGATGGCCATGTCAGTATTATGGTGAACAAATAAAACAAATACACACCAACCTTGTTCTTTTTGCAACGTACACCAACCTAGCAAGGCATCAACCTTCTCGCCATCAACTACGACTCCGTGGCTCCGTCCCACCAAAGTTGTCTCAACTTTGTAAAAAAAATACATCTATCCATCTAAATTTTAACAAAGGTGAGACACTTTTGGTGGGACCGAGGGAGTACAAAAAAACTTCACTACTCCATGCTAGTATCGGCCACTAATTCAAATTTCAACTGAAGGCGTGCTATTTTATGGTCCTGAAAATTGCCAAAAAAAATACAACCCAAAAATGCAACAGATCCATGTTAAGGGGGTACACCCTACGCAATATACATTAAGAAACTTTGAAACTTCAGCGACCTTGTAAGAATGCCCATGACAGTGCAGTTTTGCCAAATTAGGAAGAGACGAAATATGAATTCAACCAAAGAAATCTAAACGAATCCTTAGACAATAGCATAGTTAACACGTTCAGAAAAAAATGATGACTCCAAAAGAACAACATTAGCAAGAAATACTCCATTTTAGTTTGAATTTGCAGTCACATACATAACTAGTAGTACTGCCAAAATACTATAATACTCCGAGCTGCATTCTAGCACTCCAACTAGCTAGCTAATAGTTCTGGAGTAGTAGTACTACTATACAAGTCCAAAATACATCCGAACGAACCCTACTTCGAACTAAACTACTCCCTCCGATCTTCGAGTAACTACATTGCAGTATGACTAAACGAAGATTATTGTATAACCTTCTTGTTGATGCAAACGCAGATAGGCAACACACGCTGCCCTCCATTCTGCTTCGCGTAACGGGGCGGCACCGCCAGGAAAGAAGTGAGCTGCTGCAACATGATCGAGCTAGGCGTCGGGGAGCTCGTCGGCTCGATTACCGCCATCAAGGTGTCCGTCGAGAGGTCACTGGTCCCAGCCGTCGCCGGCGCCGGCGGACCAATCACCAACAGCTGCGCCTTGTACATCGGAAACAAGCACGCGGCCGACCTGATGCACACACAGGACACAATGGTGGTCGGGCCGAGCGCTCCAACGGTGATGGCGAACACGCTACCGTCTTCTTCCCCACTGCCGATGAACAGGTGTCCCCGCGGTTGTACCGGAACACGAACTATGCACCAGGCGGGTATGCCATACTGGAACGTAAACACTGGGATGGAGTGGGATGCTTGGAGGTGTACCAGGAGCTCCCGCGGCGGGCCGGTGAAGCTGCAGCCGGTATTGATGGCCTCTGTGCAGCCGCACGGACCATGCGGGCACGCGATATAGTGCTTGTAGGACTCCGTGGAGGCGACCAAGCTCTGGCAGCCGACGCACTTGACCATTGCCCCAGATCGATTCGACGGCGGCAATCTTGGCCCAGATCGATTCGACGGCGGCAACCACGCCGGCTGCTCGCACTTCTTGCACGGGTTCGGCGCAAGCTCGCCGACGCAGCGCCGACAGCCCATATGACCGCCCTTGCACTGCACGGAACAACGTACGTGGCATCAGTTGTCATTGACATTTCTCACAGGTGAACCTAAGAATGAAATCGGAAGGGAGCGACCTTGGATATGGGGGGTTTGAAGGGCAGCAGGCAGAGGGGGCACAAGAAGAGGGCCTCCTCCATCTTCAGAGAAGAGTGATCGGGAAAACGAGAACGGGATGGGTTCTTTTTTTTATACATGCCTTGGAGTGGAGTATGGATACTACTACTTATAGGAAGAACTTCCTTGCTAAGAATCGGCGTCGGCCGTACGCAAGCATAGATGCACCAGCGGCTCTGCAGTTTGTCAAAATAAAAGGACAGAGCTGCAGTGACTTGAAGTCTCCAAATCTCATTGTGACTTGGTGCCACCATCTACCAACCATTTGAGATCCAACGTTCCAAACTAATCTCTTATTTCGAACCTAAAAACAAAAATTATGAAAAAAATCCAGTAAAATGTAGATGCCTTGTTCTAAAATCTGTGAATATTTCATCCCACTCGGACGATTAGCTTGTGATTAAAGAGCTTTTTACGTATACGAGCACTAGTTTAAACTAAATACTCCCTCTGATTCATATTAATTGACTTCAATATGGATGTATCTAGAACTAAAATGTGTCTAGTACATCCATATTAGAGTCAATTAATATGAACCGGAGGGAGTATATATTTGCTCACAAACCTTTGATTCAAATCGAATGAAACTTCACCAAAATATAAATCGAAATATGCACGATTAACTGGAAGTTCTTGAAATATTTCTGAGCAATTATAATAATTATTTAGTTTAAATTCTAAGTCGATCGCATACATTGGATCTGAGATGGATGGTGGATGGTGGCACCAAGTCACTGTGAAACTTGGAAGTATCAAGTCAGTGAAGCTCTATCCCAAAATAAAAGCTTCGTGAAGGGGGCAGTTTGGTTCAAAAAAGAAGACAGTGCCAAGCAGTTGTCAAACAATACCCATATAGTCAAATGTACTCCCTCTGATTCAAATGAATTGACTCAACTTTGTCTAGATATATGGATGTATCAAGTCACTGAAGCTAAAATAAAAGCTTCATGAAGGGGGAAGTTTGGTTCGAAAAAAATACAGTGCCAAGCAGCTGTCAAATAGTACCATAACGTCAAATGTACTCCCTCCGATTCAAACGAAATGACTCAACTTTGTATTTTGCATGTTAAAGGTTTTTCGTAAAACTTGGCCAATCTTAACATAGTTTGCCTTTCTAAAAAAAGATATAAGCCCTAAGGCTCCTTTGATTCATAGGATGGGAAAACCATAGAAATATGGAAAACATAGGATTGAGATTTAATGGCTAGTTGAATCATATAGGAAGATGAGTTGTGTTTGATTGTGCCAAAGGAAATTTTCCATGAGGTATGACCTAATGTTTTATTCTTATAGGATTTGCACTGCAAGATTCCTATAGGATATGTTCCTATGAATCAAACAACTAGTGTGGGGAAAATTCACATGTGATCTAAATCCTACATAATTCCTATACAAATCCTATATATGAATTTTAGTTGTTAGGTCACTTAAAATGACTTCACTTGAAGAGTTACATTTTTGTTTTTTTCTGAATTAGTAGTGATGCCTAACCATATATATACCTAAACCAAGAGAATCAGCATAAACTTATGTATATTAATAGTAAGCGCATATATGAATGTTTTTTATCTACAAACCCAGGGTCATATATATGTACATAGAAACATGCATATATACTAGTTTTTGTACCTTGGTGTGTTCCTCTTTTGGGCTATCTCTTTTTTGTTCACCGATTCACAACCAACGCCCTAGATTAATTTGGCACTTAAAAAATAACATTTTGTTTTTGGCGCACTAACACAAATAGTAGTAGCACGGTCAACACTGTAGAGAAGTACAAAATAAATGTGTGTGGGAAAAAATGACTTAAAGTGACCATTACATTGAGAAAAAGGGTAGAACCAAGCATTGCACAGGGAAAAAGCAGTGTAGTGCCCAGAAGAAAAAAACAAGTTGGGTTATACTCCCTCCATCCTGAAATAATGGGTGTAGAGTTAAAATTTGTCCATAAAAGAGTGTACTTCTCGTTTTGCAATGCACTTCAAAATTTGTCCACAAAAGAGTGGTAGTAAAAAATATTTCTTTCTCATCACGAGGGATATAGTTTCTTCACGACTAGTACGTACTACCTCCATCACAAAGCTTAAGTCTTTTTTTAAGAGTCAAAGCAAGTAAAGGTTGACGAAAATTTAGAACAATCTATCAACTAATATAATATTTTGTAGATACCATACCAAAAAAATCGTTGTCTATGTATTGATATTAATTTTGTATTTTGCATGATAATGATTTTTGGTAAAATCTTAGTTTACCTTGACATAGTTTGAGCTTCTAAAAATAATATAAGCCTTACGCTTTGGGATGGAGGTAGTAGTATTTAGCATAATATGGTTTTCTTATTTACTACATGCATTTAGATCATTGGAGGTGGAAAAGTTGAAGAGGAAAGTGATGGTCGATGACAGTTTCCCAATGTAATAATAAAATCCTTAATATGCCTTGAAAACCCACACGTACGCTCTTTCTAGGACAGAGGCTATGAGGTAATGCACCCACGCGCTGTCATCTGCCCGTTCGTGCTATGTCTCCCAAATCTTGAAATATCGTCAGTTATCCATTTCACGTCCACACTTCTCCCTCTCTCCACGGACTAGGAAAAAACCCTCTCTTCACTTCCCCTTCCCATTCCACCGATGGAGAGCCCAACCGACGCCGTCAACGCAGCGAAAGCGAAAGCCGCGCGGCTGGCCTTAGCCGCAGAGGAGGCGTCCAGAGCCGCGACCGCAGCACGCATGGCCGCAACGGCGGCGATCATCGCCGCAGCGGATGCCAAAGACGAAGCGGAGGCCATTGCCGAAGGTCGGGCCATCGGTCGCTCATCGGCATCTGATGCTGTTGGTAGATGGGTCCACTCTCTTGGGAAGCATCCCCTAGATGACGAGGACGAGGTTGAACTCATCTTTGAACCGCCGCCGCCGACCTTCGACGAGAATATCGTCGACGAGGGGGAGGAAGTATGTTCCGATTCACCTCTCTCCCTTATTCAACATAGCCCTGTATCGATTTGCGCTATGGTCTCTCCCTCTTTTTTTGCGCTATAGCGTTTTGAATTAGCGTCAGAATCTTTTTAGATTCATATTCAGTATTAGTTGCAACTGCTACATATTTGCTTCACATCCGATTCACCTCTCTCCCTTATTTAACATAGCCCTGTATCGATTTGCTCTATGGTCTCTCCCTCTTTTTTTTGCGCTATAGGGTTTTGAATTAGCGTCAGAATCTTTTTAGATTCATATTCATTATTAGTTGCAACTGCTACATATTTGCTTCACCTGTTTATTTGGCATGTATCAGGTTGCTACTGATGAGGTTGACAGCGATGTCGAGTCGCGTCATAGGAAGGCCAGGGCCACTCTCAACAAGCTTAAGGCGGGGAAGTTCGACAAGTATTGGAGTGAACCCTGGACTGGTGCCAGGAACAGCTGCCCCTTCTGCACAAAGAGCATAAAGGTTGACTTTCGAAGCGTCCTGCAGCATGCCGAAGCCGGTGGGTCCGGCTGTCTCAAAGTTGGGGAAACTGTTAACCGATCCGGCTTCATAGCCAACCACATGGCCTATGGGCTATTCCTAAGGAAGAAATTGAACCAAGCTATCGAGACCGGTCGTGTGCCTCCTCCCAAGCCCAAGCCACCAAAGATTAAAGGTATGGGCAGCAAGAAGCAGAAGAAGCGGGACCGGGAGGAGGCGACAGGAAGAAGATGGTAAATATACTCCGTAACTGTTGTGCATGTTTGTCTCTCCTACTGCTTCAAAAGCAGCATCTTTTGTTGAACTCTGTTTATGTTTGCTGCTCAGCAGCGTTTGTGGTGAACCTATTAGCTTAATTAGGGGTTGTTGAACTATGTCTGTGTTGAACCTTGCTTAATTAGGTTGTGTTGAACTCTGTTTGTGTTGGCGTGGGAAGGGGGGCATGATGCTACCCTGAATTTGCGGGACCCCCAAAAAACTTGCAAATACGAGTGATGCATCCAAAAGGAACAAACTTTTACATGGTAGACCCCAGTCTGAAAGCAAGAAATGCGATCGGGTCCTTAACAGCCACCGCCCGGATTGATCGGGTATTTTGCCTGCCTACCGCATGTGACTTGTGCTCACTGAAGTGTGGGACCTCACGCATGGGCACCACACGTAAGTGACAGACCTGTTGGTGTAAAAACTCGGGTGATTATTATACTGCATTAGTACAAAGTTTCCTATGGATTCAAGGGTTGGAAAGCCAAGTTAACTCATTTTCATGACTAAGAAGGAGCCAGGCTTACTTTTTCATTTTCATGTTTTAACTTGTTTAAATCTTGGTCAAACAAAGGATTTGACCAGGATTCAAGTGGGCATAAAAATTCAAAAAAGAAATCAAAAAAAACCAAAGCACATAAGCTTCTTATGTCATATAGTAAGCATTACAGTTGATCAACGAAGTCTAGACATATTCAAACCAGAAAAATATTGTATATACCCCCTAACCCTAAACTCTGTCTTATGAAGTCAAGCATGAAGAAAAGTGGTTTTGGGTTTCAAACATTGGAAATTGAAAAAACTCCCAAAAGCTTCATTTTGGAGTGACTAAGAAGAATCCAGGCTTTCATTTTCATTTTCATGTTTTAAATTGGTTTAAATCTTGGTCAAACCTAGGATTTGACCAAGATTCAAATGGACATAACAAATTCAAAAAAATCAAAACCAAACACATAGTCTTTTGATGTCATATAGTAAGCATTCAAGTTGATAAACAAAGTCTAGACATATTTAAACAAGAAAAATCATGTATATACTTGGCCCCTAACCCTAAACTCTGTCTTATGAAGTCAAGCATTAAGAGGAGTGGTTTTGGGTTTCAAACATGGAAATTTAAAAAACCTCCCAAAAGCTTCATTTTGGAGTGACTAAGAAGAATCCAGGCTTACTTTTCATTTTCATGTTTTAAACTGGTTTAAATCTTGGTCAAACCTAGGATTTGACCAAGATTCAAATGGGCATAACAAATTCAAAAAAAAACTAAACACATAGTCTTTTGATGTCACATAATAAGCATTCAAGTTGATAAACAAGGTCTAGACATATTCAAACCAGAAAAATCATGTATCTACCCCCTACCCCTAAACTTTGTCTTATGAAGTAAAGCACGGAGAGATATCATTTTGGGTTTCGAACATGGAAAATTTAAAAAAACCTCCCAAAAGCTTCATTTTGGAGTGAATAAGAAGGATCCACACTTACTTTTCATTTTCATGTTTTAAACTTGTTTAAATATTGGTCAAACCTGCAAGGATTTGACCAAGATTCAAATGGGCATAAAAATTCAAAAAAAAAACCGAAAACCACTTCTCTTCGTCCTTGACTTCATTAGACAGAGTTTAGGGTTGGGGTATATACATGATTTTTAATGTTTAAATATGTATAGACTCCGTTGATCAACATGAATGCTTACTATAACTTAAGAAGCTTAATTATGTGCTTTGGTTTTTCATTTTTTGAATTCTTTATTGAATTTTTATGCCTATTTGAATCTTGGTCAAATCCTAGGTTTGACCAAGAATTAAACAAGTCAGTAACATGAAAATGAAAAAGTAAGCCTGGATCCTTCTTATTCACTCAAAAAATGAAGCTTTTGGGAGGGTTTTTGAATTTTCCATGTTTGAAACCCAAAACCATTCCTCTTATATGCTTGACTTCATATATATCACAGAGTTTAGCCTTAGGGGGTATATACATGATTTTTCTAGTTTGAATATGTCTAAACCTTGTTTATCAACTTGAATGCTTACTATAAACCAAAAATTCATGTATCTACACCTAACCCTAAACTATGCATGAAGAGAAGTGGTTTTGGGTTTCAAACCTGGATATCTCAAAAACCCTCCCAAAAGCTTCATTTTGGAGTGAATAAGAAGGATCAAGGCTTAATTTTTCATTTTCATGTTTTAATCTTGTTTAAATCTTGGTCAAACCTAGGATTTGACCAAGATTCAAATGGGCATAATTTAAAAAAATGAAAAATCAAGGCACATAGTCTTCTTATGTCATATAGTAAGCATTCAATTAAGTTGATAAACAAGCTCTGACATATTCAAACCAGAAAAATCATGATGAATCTACCCCCTATATATCCCTAAACCCTAACTTATGAAGTCAAGCAAGAGAAGTGGTTTTTGGTATAAATCATGGAAATTTCATATTCATGTTTATTAAACTTGTTTAAATCATGGTCAAACCTGAGATTTGACCAAGATTCAAATGGGCATAAATATTCAGAAAAAACAAAAAATGGAAAATCAAGGCACATAGTCTTCTTATGTCATATATAGTAAGCATTCAATTAAGTTGATAACAAGGTCTAGAAACAAACGAGAAAAATCATGTATCAAGCTACCCCTAACCCCAAACTCTGTCTTATGAAGTCAAGCATGAAGAGAAGTACGTGGTTTTTTGGTTTCAAACATGGAAATTTCAAAAACCCTCTCAAGAGCTTTATTTTGGAGTGACTACGAAGGATACATGCTTAATTTTCATATTCATGTTTTAAACTTGTTTAAATCATGGTCAAACCTAGGATTTGACCAAGATTCAAATGGGCATAATTTAAAAAAAATGTAAAATCAAGGCATATCTTCTTATGTCATATAGTAAGCATTCAATTAAGTTGATAAACAAGGTCTAGACATATCAAACCAGAAAAATCATGTATCTACCCCTATATATCCCCAAACTCTGTCTTATGAAGTCAAGCATGAAGAGAAGTGGTTTTTGGTTTCAAGCATGGAAATTTCAAAAACCTCCCCAAACTTCATTTTAGAGTGACTAAGAAGGATACAAGCTTGCCTTTTCATTTTCATGTTTTAAACTTGTTTAAATTATCTTGGTCAAATCTAGGATTTGACAAGATTCAAATGGGCAAACATATGATAAGTGATGCAAATATCATTTCTAAGTGCGGGCAAACCAGAGATATGTGGTTTTTGGTTTCAAACATATTCAAACGAGAGAAATCATGTATCTACCCCCTAACACTAAACTCTGTCTCATGAAGTCAAGCGCATGCATGAAGATATGTGGTTTTTGGTTTCAAACATGGAAATTTCAAAAACCCTCCCAAGAGCTTCATTTCGAAGTGATTAATTAAGAAGCATACATGCATGCTTACTTTTTCATATTCATGTTTTAAACTTATTCAAATCTTGGTGAAACCTAGGATTTGACCAAGATTCAAATGGGTATAAAAATTTAAAAAAAACAAAAAAGGTCTTCTTATGTTATATAGTAGGCATTCAATTAAGTTGATAAACAAGTTCTAGACATATTCAAACAAGAAAAATCATGCATGTATCTACCCCTAACCCTAAACTTTGTTTCATGAAGTCAAGCATGAAGATATGTGGTTTTTGGTTTCGAACATGGAAATTCAAAAACCCTCCCAAGAGCTTCATTTTGAAGTGACTAAGAAGCATACATGCTTACTTTTTCATATTCATG
This sequence comes from Lolium multiflorum, assembly GCA_030979885.1. Lineage (NCBI taxonomy): Eukaryota > Viridiplantae > Streptophyta > Magnoliopsida > Poales > Poaceae > Lolium > Lolium multiflorum. The sequence goes on from JAUUTY010001116.1 coordinate 11,012, forward strand.
TTTTTAACTTATTCAAATCTTGGTGGAACCAAGGATTTGACAAAGATTCAAATGGGTATAAAAATTCAAAAAAAACAAGGTCTTCTCTTATGTTATATAGTAAGCATTCAATTAATTTGATAAACAAGGTCTACACATATTCAAACCAGGAAAATCATGTATCTACCACCTAACCCTAAACTCTGTCTTATGAAGTCAAGCATGCATGAAGAGAAGTGGTTTTTGGTTTCAAGCATGGAAATTTCCATGTTTGAAACCCAAAACCACTTCTCTTCATATGCTTGACTTCATATGACAGAGTTTAGCGTTAGGGGGTAGATACATGATTTTTTGGTTTGAATATGTCCAAACCTTGTTTATCAACTTGAATGTGTAATATATATATGACATAAGAAGACTGCATGCTTTGGTTTTTCATTTTTTGATTTTTTTGAAATTTTAAGCCCATCTGATTCTTTGTCAAATAATAGGTTTGACCAAGATTTAAACATGTTTAAAACATGAAAATGAAAAAGGTAAGCCTCCATCCTTCTTAGTCACTCCAAAATGAAGCTTTTTGGAGGGTTTTTGAAAATTCCATGTTTGAAACCCAAAACGACTTCTCTTCGTGCTTGACTTGATAAGACAGAGTTTTGGGTTAGGGGTAGATACATGATTTTTCCGGTTTGAATATGTCTAGACCTTGTTTATCAACTTAAATGCTAACTATATGACATCAGAATGGGCATAAAAATTTAAAAAAATTAAAAATGTAAAACCAAAATTTAATTGGGAGGAAAGGGTACATGAATTACAATTAAAAAACAAGGTAACTTAAATACTTGGATGCCCCAAGATGTGTGGAAGCCCAAAACAATGGCAAAACATATCATGTGCGCATGCTGCATCCAATTCAAGTAGAACACATAGTAGGCATCGATAGTTTGACCTAAATTTGAAATCAAAGAGAAGGTGGTTAGAAAAAATCAAAATTGGCAAAGCAAAGCATGAAATCAAAAAATTGTGATGCACTCTAGCTATGAAAATTATCAAACAATGCAAACCAAAATGATTTTTTAGAGGAATACTAGTTCAACTTATTTAATTTTTTATTTGTAGGCCAAAATCAAACCCCGTAGTTGGATTTTTTTTTCAACTTGATCTGTAGTACTGGGGAAAACCCTAGTTTATAACCTATTTAATAATAGATTCGTAGTCGATTCTTTTACTTTTTTATTATTACTATGCAGCACATGTGTGTTTGCCCGTCGAGTGAAACTCGGAGGAAGAGGAATCACTCGGAAGGAGAAGAAGGGAGAGCAGTCACGGGGCCCCTCTTATTGATGGTGTATATTCTTTTTCTGGTGATGTTGACTGTTGTGCAGGGTTTGTCAGTGCGCAGGAGGTGCGAGCGAGCGAGCGAGTCGAGCGAGGCCGAGAATGAGAGAGATTTGTTTTTTTGTGAGAGGGACAACCGAAGGATCCAGAAGGACCCACAGACTTCCAATACGCATCCTGATGCGTCTTCTCTTGACAAAGAAGATGGCTGGGAGTTGGCGTACCTATTGCACGTGACTTGTGCTCACTCAAGTGTGGGACCACACGCGTGGGCACCACACGTAAGTGACAGACCTGTTGGTGTAAAAACTCGGTTGATTATTATAGTGCATTAGAACAAAGTTTCCTATGGATTCAAGGGTAGGAAATCCAAGTTAACTCATTTACATGACATTATTTTTTCCATGAAGCAAAGTTAACACTATCAATTGGTACATTTTGGAGTGACTAAGAAGGATCAATGCTTACTTATTCGTTTAATTTCACGTGTTAAACTTGTCTAAATCTTGTTCAAACCTAGGATTTGACCAAGATTCAAATGGGCAGAAAAATAATTAAAAAACAGAAAAATGAAAAACCAAATCACATAGTAAGCATTCAAGTTGATAAACAAGGTCTAGACATATTCAAACCAGACAAATCATGTATCTATACCCCTAACCCCTAAACTCTGTCTTATGAAGTCAAGCATGTGAAGAGAAGTGGTTTTGGGTTTGGGGGTATATATACATGATTTTTATTGTTTAAATATATATAGACTTTGTTGATCAACATGAATGCTTAATTACTATATGACATAAGAAGTTTATGTGCTTTGGTGTTTCATTTTTTTGATTTCTTTTTTGAATTTTTATGCCCATTTGAATCTTGGTCAAATCCTAGGTTTGACAAAGATTTAAACAAGTTTGAAACATGAAAATGAAAAAGTAAGCTTGGATCCTTCTTAGTCACTCCAAAATGAAGCTTTTGGGTGGGTTTTTGAAATTTCCATGTTTGAAACCCAAAACCACTTCTTCTCTTCATGCTTGACTTCATAAGACAACGTTTAGGGTTAGGGGGTAGATACATGATTTTTCTGGTTTGAATATGTCTAGACTTCGTTGATCAACTTGAATGCTTAGTATATTACATAAGAAGACTATGTGGTTTGGTTTTTGATTTTCTTGATTTTGTTTGATTTTTTATGACCATTTGAATCTTGGTCAAATCCTAGGTTTGACCAAGATTTAAACAAGTTTAAAACATGAAAATGAAAAAGTAAGCATGGATCCTTCTTAGTCATGACAATGAGTTAACTTGGCTTTACTACCCTTGATGAATCCATAGGAAACTTTTTGTACTAATGCAGTATAATATTCTGGTTTGAATATGTCTAGACCTTGTTTATCAACTTAATTTGAAAGACATACAAGTTATAGCACACATAGTGCATACATTTTCACACATACTGCACTAGATGCTAACCCTATAGTTTGAGGCCATTTGGATGAGGTCGAAAAAATTCTTGGATTAGAATCGTGTTGTTCGAACCCCGTAGTTGGATTTTTTTGAACCCTTGATCTTTAGAACTGGGCAAAACCCAAGTTTAACCATGCAAGATTCAAATGGCCCTAAAAATTCAGAAAAAAATCAAAAGAATGAAAAACCAAAGCACATATATAGCATTCTTATGTCATATGTATAGTAAGCATTCATGTTGATAAACAAGGTCTAGACATATATATTCAAACCAGAAAAATCATGTATATATCTACCCCTAAAACTCTAATTAAACTATGTCTTATGAAGTCAATCATGTAGAGAAGTGGTTTTGGGTTTCAAATATGGAAATTTCAAGAACCTCCCAAAAGCTTCATTTTAGAGTGACTAAGAAGGATCCAGGCTTATCTTTTCATTTCATGTTTTAAACTTGTTTAAATCCTGGTCAAACCTAGGATTTGACCAAGATTTATGGGCATAAAATTCAAAAAAATCAGAAAAATAAAAAACCAAAGCACATAAGCATATTCAAGTTGATAAACAAGGTTTGGACATATTCAACCCATACACAAATCATGTATCTACCCCTAACCCTAAACTCTGTCTTATGAAGTCAAGCATGAAGAGAAGTGGTTTCGGGTTTCAAACATGGAAATATCAAAAACCTCCCAAAAACTTCATTTTAGAGTGACTGAAGGTTACATGCTTCCCTTTTCATTTTCATGTTTTAAACTTGTTTAAATCTTGGTCAAACCTAGAATTTGACAAGATTCAAATGGGCATCAAAATTCAAAAAAATCAGAAAAAGAAAAACCAAAGCAATAGTTTTCTTATGTCATATAGTAAGCATTAAAGTTGATAAACAAGGTCTAGACATATTCAACCAGACAAATCATGTATCTATACCCCTAACCCCCTAAACTCTGTCTTATGAAGTCAAGCATGTGAAGAGAAGTGGTTTTGGGTTTCAAACATGGAAATTTCAAAAACCTCCCAAAAGCTTCATTTTAGAGTGACTAAGAAGGATACATGCTTCCCTTTTCATTTTCATGTTTTAAACTTGTTTAAATTATCTTGGTCAAACCTAGGATTTGACATGATTCAAATGGGCATCAAAATTAAAAAAAAACAGAAAAAGGAAAAACCAAAGCAATAGTTTTCTTATATATGTCATATAGTAAGCATTAAAGTTGATAAACAAGGTCTAGATATATCCAAACCAGACAAATCATGTATCTACCCCCGGCCTGTCGATCTTATGAAGCTAGTCTACTAGCATGAAGGGAACTCGTTTTCGGTTTCAAACATAGAAATTACAAGAACATCCCAAAAGCTTCTCCATTTTAGAGTGACTACGAAGGATACTGACTTCCCTTTTCATTTTCATGTTTTAAACTTGTTTAAATCTTGGTCAAACCAAGGATTTGACCAAGATTCAAATGGGCCTAAAAATTTAGAAAAAATTCAAAAAGAGAATGAAAAACCAAAGCACATAGCATTCTTATGTCATATGTATAGTAAGCATTCAAGTTGATAAACAAGGTCTAGACATATTCAAACCAAAAAATCATGTATATATCTACCCCTAACCCTAAACTGATCTGTCGATCTTATGGAAGTCAATCATGAAGAGAAGTGGTTTTGGGTTTCAAACATGGAAATTTCAAGAACATCCCAAAAGCTTCATTTTAGAGTGACTAAGAAGGATCCATGCTTACTTACTCGTTTTCACGTGTTAAACTTGTCTAAATCTTGGTGAAACCTAGGATTTGACCAAGATATGATTCAAATGCGCAGAAAATTAAAAAAATCAGAAAAATTAAAAACCAAAGTACATAGTCTTCTTATGTCATATAGTAAGCATATTCAAGTTGATAAACAAGGTTTGGACATATTCAAACCATACAAATCATGTATCTATACCCCCTAACCCTAAACTTTTTCTTATGAAGTCAAGCATGAAGAGAAGTGGTTTTGGGTTTCAAAGATGGAAATTTCAAAAACCTCCAAAAACTTCATTTTAGAGTGACTGAGAAGTTAGCATTAAAGTTGATAAACAAGGTTTAGACATATTCAAACCAGACAAATCATGTATCTACCCCTAACCCTAAACTCGGTCTTATGAAGTCTAGCATGAAGAGAATCGTTTTGAGTTTCAAACGTTTAAGCCAAAAGCCCCATTTCAAATATTTCAAACTTATTCAAAGTTGCTTACATTTATCACACATACATGCACTAGATGCTAACCCTATAGTTTGAGGCCACTTGGATGAGGTCGAAAAAGTTCTTGGATTAGAATCGTGTTGTTCGAACCCCGTAGTTGGATTTTTTTGATTGATCTGTAGTACTGGGCAAAACCCTAGTTTAACCTATTTAATTATAGATTCGTATATCGATTTTTCTACCTTTTTATTATTACTATGCGATGTGCGTTTGCCCGTCGAGTGAAACTCGGAGGAAGAGGATCACTCGAAAGGAGAGAGGCAGAGCATTATGGTGTCTCCCCTTTTTCGGGTGATGATGATGATGTTGACTGTTGTGCAGGGTTTGTCAGTGCGCAGGACGTGCGAGCGAGCGAGCGAGTCGAGCGAGGCCGAGAATGAGATAGATTTGTTTTTTTGTGAGAGGGACAACCGAAGGATCCAGAAGGACCCACGGACTTCCAATACGCATCCTGATGCGTCTTCTCTTGACAAAGAAGATGGGAGTTTGCGTACCTATTGCACGTGACTTGTGCTCACTGAAGTGTGGGACCTCACGCGTGGGCACCACACGTAAGTGACAGACCTGTTGGTGTAAAAACTCGGTTGATTATTATAGTGCATTAGAACAAAGTTTCCTATGGATTCAAGGGTAGGAAATCCAAGTTAACTCATTTACATGACATTATTTTTTCCATGAAGCAAAGTTAACACTATCAATTGGTACATTTTGGAGTGACTAAGAAGGATCAATGCTTACTTATTCGTTTAATTTCACGTGTTAAACTTGTCTAAATCTTGTTCAAACCTAGGATTTGACCAAGATTCAAATGGGCAGAAAAATAATTAAAAAACAGAAAAATGAAAAACCAAATCACATAGTCTTCTTATGTCATATAGTAAGCATTCAAGTTGATAAACAAGGTCTAGACATATTCAAACCAGACAAATCATGTATCTATACCCCTAACCCCTAAACTCTGTCTTATGAAGTCAAGCATGTGAAGAGAAGTGGTTTTGGGTTTCAAACATCGAAATTTCAAAAACCTCCCAAAAGCTTCATTTTAGAGTGACTAAGAAGGATACATGCTTCCCTTTACATTTTCATGTTTTAAACTTGTTTAAATTATCTTGGTCAAACCTAGGATTTGACGAAGATACAAATGGGTGGGCACAAAATTCAAAAAAATCAGAAAAATGAAAAACCAAATCACATAGTCTTCTTATGTCATATCGTAAGCAATCAAGTTGATAAACAAGGTCTAGATATATCCAAACCAGACAAATCATGTATCTACCCCCTGTCGATCTTATGAAGTCTAGCATGAAGGGAAGTCGTTTTGGGTTTCAAACATTGAAATTTAAAGAACATCCCAAAAGCTTCATTTTAGAGTGACTAAGAAGGATACAGACTTCCCTTTTCATTTTCATGTTTTAAATTTGTTTAAATCTTGGTCAAACCAAGGATTTGACCAAGATTCAAATGGCCCTAAAAATTCAGAAAAAAATGAAAAGAATGAAAAACCAAAGCACATAACATTCTTATGTCATATGTATAGTAAGCATTCAAGTTGATATACAAGGTCTAGACATATATATTCAAACCTAGGATTTGACTAAGATTCAAATGGGCATAACAAATTCAAAAAACAAAAACCAAACACATAGTCTTCTGATGTCATATAGCAAGCATTCAAGTTGATAAACAAACTTGTTTAAATCATGGTCAAACCTAGGATTTGACCAAGATTCAAATGGGCATAATTTAAAAAAAATGTAAAATCAAGGCACATAGTCTTCTTATGTCATATAGTAAGCATTCAATTAAGTTGATAAACAAGGTCTAGACATATCAAACCAGAAAATTCATGTGTCTAGCTACCCCTAACCCTAAACTCTGCACGAAGAGAAGTGGTTTTGGGTTTCAAACATGGATATTTCAAAAACCCTCCCAAAAACCTTCATTTTGGAGTTAATAAGAAGGATCAAGGCTTACTTTTTCATTTTCATGTTTTAATCTTTTTTAAATCTTTGTCAAACCTAGGTTTTGACCAATATTCAAAAGGGCATAATTTAAAAAAATGAAATATCAAGGCACATAGTCTTCTTATGTCATATAGTAAGCATTCAATTAAGTTGATAAACAAGCTCTAGACATATTCAAACCAGAAAAATCATGATGTATCTACCCCCTATATATCCCTAAACCCTAACTTATGAAGTCAAGCATGAAGAGAAGTGGTTTTTGGTTTAAATCATGGAAATTTCAAAAACCCTCCCAAGAGCTTCATTTTGGAGTGACTAATTAAGAAGCATACATGCTTACCTTTTCATATTCATGTTTTAAACTTGTTCAAATCTAGGTCAACAAACCTAGGATTTGACGAAGAATCAAATGGGTATAAAAAATTTAAAAACAAGCTCTAGATAAGCTCAAGTTGAAAAACAAGTTCTAGACATATTCCAACCAGAAAAATCATGTATGTACCCCCTATATATATATCCCTAAACCCTGACTTATGAAGTCAAGCATGAAGAGAAGTGGTTTTTGGTTTCAATCATGGAAATTTCAAAAACCCTCCCAAGAGCTTCATTTTGGAGTGGCTAAGAAGGATAGATACTTAATTTTTCATATTTATGTTTTAAACTAGTTTAAATCATGGTCAAACCTAGGATTTGACCAAGATTCAAATGGGCATAAAAATTCAAAATAAATGAAAATAAATGAAAAACCAAGGCACGTAGTCTTCTTATGTCATATAGTAAGCATTCAATTAAGTTGATAAACAAGGTCTAGACATATTCAAACCAGAAACATCATGTATCTAGCTACCCTAGCCCTAAACTCTGTCTTATGAAGTCAAGCATGCATGAAGAGAAGTCGTGGTTTTTGGTTTCAAACATGGAAATTTTAAAAACCCTACCAAGATCTACATTTTGGAGTGACTAAGAAGGATATATGCTTAATTTTTCATATTCATGTTTTATTAAACTTGTTTAAATCATGGTCAAACCTAGGATTTGACCAAGATTCAAATGGGCATAAAAATTCAGAAAAAACAAAAAATGGAAAATCAAGGCACATAGTCTTCTTATGTCACATTAGTAAGCATTCAATTAAGTTGATAAACAAGGTCTAGATATATTCAAACCAGAGAAATCATGTATCTACCCCTAACCCTAAACTCTATCTCATGAAGTCAAGCATGAAGATATGTGGTTTTTGGTTTAAAACATGGAAATTTCAAAAACCCTCCCAAGAGCTTCATTTTGGAGTGACTAAGAAGGATATATGCTTAATTTTTCATATTCATGTTTTCAACTTGTTTAAATCATGGTCAAACTTAGGATTTGACCAAGATTCAAATGGGCATAAAATTAAAAAAACAAAAAATGGAAAACCAATGCACATAGTCTTCTTATGTCATATATATAGTAAGCATTCAATTAAGTTGATAACAAGGTCTAGACATATTCAAACGAGAAAAATCATGTATCAAGCTACCCCTAACCCCAAACTCTGTCTTATGAAGTCAAGCATGAAGAGAAGTACGTGGTTTTTTGGTTTCAAACATGGAAATTTCAAAAACCCTCTCAAGAGCTTCATTTTGGAGTGACTACGAAGGATACATGCTTAATTTTCATATTCATGTTTTAAACTTGTTTAAATCATGGTCAAACCTAGGATTTGACCAAGATTCAAATGGGCATAATTTAAAAAAATGTAAAATCAAGGCATATAGTCTTCTTATGTCATATAGTAAGCATTCAATTAAGTTGATAAACAAGGTCTAGACATATCAAACCAGAAAAATCATGTATCTACCCCTATATATCCCCAAACTCTGTCTTATGAAGTCAAGCATGAAGAGAAGTGGTTTTTGGTTTCAAGCATGGAAATTTCAAAAACCTCCCCAAACTTCATTTTAGAGTGACTAAGAAGGATACAAGCTTGCCTTTTCATTTTCATGTTTTAAACTTGTTTAAATTATCTTGGTCAAATCTAGGATTTGACAAGATTCAAATGGGCAAACATATGATAAGTGATGCAAATATCATTTCTAAGTGCGGGCAAACCAGAGATATGTGGTTTTTGGTTTCAAACATATTCAAACGAGAGAAATCATGTATCTACCCCCTAACACTAAACTCTGTCTCATGAAGTCAAGCGCATGCATGAAGATATGTGGTTTTTGGTTTCAAACATGGAAATTTCAAAAACCCTCCCAAGAGCTTCATTTCGAAGTGATTAATTAAGAAGCATACATGCATGCTTACTTTTTCATATTCATGTTTTAAACTTATTCAAATCTTGGTGAAACCTAGGATTTGACCAAGATTCAAATGGGTATAAAAATTTAAAAAATACAAAAAAGGTCTTCTTATGTTATATAGTAGGCATTCAATTAAGTTGATAAACAAGTTCTAGACATATTCAAACAAGAAAAATCATGCATGTATCTACCCCTAACCCTAAACTTTGTTTCATGAAGTCAAGCATGAAGATATGTGGTTTTTGGTTTCGAACATGGAAATTCAAAAACCCTCCCAAGAGCTTCATTTTGAAGTGACTAAGAAGCATACATGCTTACTTTTTCATATTCATGTTTTTAACTTATTCAAATCTTGGTGGAACCAAGGATTTGACAAAGATTCAAATGGGTATAAAAATTCAAAAAAAAACAAGGTCTTCTCTTATGTTATATAGTAAGCATTCAATTAATTTGATAAACAAGGTCTACACATATTCAAACCAGGAAAATCATGTATCTACCACCTAACCCTAAACTCTGTCTTATGAAGTCAAGCATGCATGAAGAGAAGTGGTTTTTGGTTTCAAGCATGGAAATTTCCATGTTTGAAACCCAAAACCACTTCTCTTCATATGCTTGACTTCATATGACAGAGTTTAGCGTTAGGGGGTAGATACATGATTTTTTGGTTTGAATATGTCCAAACCTTGTTTATCAACTTGAATGTGTAATATATATATGACATAAGAAGACTGCATGCTTTGGTTTTTCATTTTTTGATTTTTTTGAAATTTTAAGCCCATCTGATTCTTTGTCAAATAATAGGTTTGACCAAGATTTAAACATGTTTAAAACATGAAAATGAAAAAGGTAAGCCTCCATCCTTCTTAGTCACTCCAAAATGAAGCTTTTTGGAGGGTTTTTGAAAATTCCATGTTTGAAACCCAAAACGACTTCTCTTCGTGCTTGACTTGATAAGACAGAGTTTTGGGTTAGGGGTAGATACATGATTTTTCCGGTTTGAATATGTCTAGACCTTGTTTATCAACTTAAATGCTAACTATATGACATCAGAATGGGCATAAAAATTTAAAAAATTTAAAAATGTAAAACCAAAATTTAATTGGGAGGAAAGGGTACATGAATTACAATTAAAAAACAAGGTAACTTAAATACTTGGATGCCCCAAGATGTGTGGAAGCCCAAAACAATGGCAAAACATATCATGTGCGCATGCTGCATCCAATTCAAGTAGAACACATAGTAGGCACCGATAGTTTGACCTAAATTTGAAATCAAAGAGAAGGTGGTTAGAAAAAATCAAAATTGGCAAAGCAAAGCATGAAATCAAAAAATTGTGATGCACTCTAGCTATGAAAATTATCAAACAATGCAAACCAAAATGATTTTTTAGAGGAATACTAGTTCAACTTATTTAATTTTTTATTTGTAGGCCAAAATCAAACCCCGTAGTTGGATTTTTTTTTCAACTTGATCTGTAGTACTGGGGAAAACCCTAGTTTATAACCTATTTAATAATAGATTCGTAGTCGATTCTTTTACTTTTTTATTATTACTATGCAGCACATGTGTGTTTGCCCGTCGAGTGAAACTCGGAGGAAGAGGAATCACTCGGAAGGAGAAGAAGGGAGAGCAGTCACGGGGCCCCTCTTATTGATGGTGTATATTCTTTTTCTGGTGATGTTGACTGTTGTGCAGGGTGTGTCAGTGCGCAGGAGGTGCGAGCGAGCGAGCGAGCGAGTCGAGCGAGGCCGAGAATGAGAGAGATTTGTTTTTTTGTGAGAGGGACAACCGAAGGATCCAGAAGGACCCACAGACTTCCAATACGCATCCTGATGCGTCTTCTCTTGACAAAGAAGATGGCTGGGAGTTGGCGTACCTATTGCACGTGACTTGTGCTCACTCAAGTGTGGGACCACACGCGTGGGCACCACACGTAAGTGACAGACCTGTTGGTGTAAAAACTCGGTTGATTATTATAGTGCATTAGAACAAAGTTTCCTATGGATTCAAGGGTAGGAAATCCAAGTTAACTCATTTACATGACATTATTTTTTCCATGAAGCAAAGTTAACACTATCAATTGGTACATTTTGGAGTGACTAAGAAGGATCAATGCTTACTTATTCGTTTAATTTCACGTGTTAAACTTGTCTAAATCTTGTTCAAACCTAGGATTTGACCAAGATTCAAATGGGCAGAAAAATAATTAAAAAACAGAAAAATGAAAAACCAAATCACATAGTAAGCATTCAAGTTGATAAACAAGGTCTAGACATATTCAAACCAGACAAATCATGTATCTATACCCCTAACCCCTAAACTCTGTCTTATGAAGTCAAGCATGTGAAGAGAAGTGGTTTTGGGTTTGGGGGTATATATACATGATTTTTATTGTTTAAATATATATAGACTTTGTTGATCAACATGAATGCTTAATTACTATATGACATAAGAAGTTTATGTGCTTTGGTGTTTCATTTTTTTGATTTCTTTTTTGAATTTTTATGCCCATTTGAATCTTGGTCAAATCCTAGGTTTGACAAAGATTTAAACAAGTTTGAAACATGAAAATGAAAAAGTAAGCTTGGATCCTTCTTAGTCACTCCAAAATGAAGCTTTTGGGTGGGTTTTTGAAATTTCCATGTTTGAAACCCAAAACCACTTCTTCTCTTCATGCTTGACTTCATAAGACAACGTTTAGGGTTAGGGGGTAGATACATGATTTTTCTGGTTTGAATATGTCTAGACTTCGTTGATCAACTTGAATGCTTAGTATATTACATAAGAAGACTATGTGGTTTGGTTTTTGATTTTCTTGATTTTGTTTGATTTTTTATGACCATTTGAATCTTGGTCAAATCCTAGGTTTGACCAAGATTTAAACAAGTTTAAAACATGAAAATGAAAAAGTAAGCATGGATCCTTCTTAGTCATGACAATGAGTTAACTTGGCTTTACTACCCTTGATGAATCCATAGGAAACTTTTTGTACTAATGCAGTATAATATTCTGGTTTGAATATGTCTAGACCTTGTTTATCAACTTAATTTGAAAGACATACAAGTTATAGCACACATAGTGCATACATTTTCACACATACTGCACTAGATGCTAACCCTATAGTTTGAGGCCATTTGGATGAGGTCGAAAAAATTCTTGGATTAGAATCGTGTTGTTCGAACCCCGTAGTTGGATTTTTTTGAACCCTTGATCTTTAGAACTGGGCAAAACCCAAGTTTAACCATGCAAGATTCAAATGGCCCTAAAAATTCAGAAAAAAATCAAAAGAATGAAAAACCAAAGCACATATATAGCATTCTTATGTCATATGTATAGTAAGCATGCATTCAAGTTGATAAACAAGGTCTAGACATATATATTCAAACCAGAAAAATCATGTATATATCTACCCCTAAAACTCTAATTAAACTATGTCTTATGAAGTCAATCATGTAGAGAAGTGGTTTTGGGTTTCAAATATGGAAATTTCAAGAACCTCCCAAAAGCTTCATTTTAGAGTGACTAAGAAGGATCCAGGCTTATCTTTTCATTTCATGTTTTAAACTTGTTTAAATCCTGGTCAAACCTAGGATTTGACCAAGATTTATGGGCATAAAATTCAAAAAAATCAGAAAAATAAAAAACCAAAGCACATAAGCATATTCAAGTTGATAAACAAGGTTTGGACATATTCAACCCATACACAAATCATGTATCTACCCCTAACCCTAAACTCTGTCTTATGAAGTCAAGCATGAAGAGAAGTGGTTTCGGGTTTCAAACATGGAAATATCAAAAACCTCCCAAAAACTTCATTTTAGAGTGACTGAGAAGGTTACATGCTTCCCTTTTCATTTTCATGTTTTAAACTTGTTTAAATCTTGGTCAAACCTAGAATTTGACAAGATTCAAATGGGCATCAAAATTCAAAAAAATCAGAAAAAGAAAAACCAAAGTAGTTTTCTTATGTCATATAGTAAGCATTAAAGTTGATAAACAAGGTCTAGACATATTCAACCCAGACAAATCATGTATCTATACCCCTAACCCCCTAAACTCTGTCTTATGAAGTCAAGCATGTGAAGAGAAGTGGTTTTGGGTTTCAAACATGGAAATTTCAAAAACCTCCCAAAAGCTTCATTTTAGAGTGACTAAGAAGGATACATGCTTCCCTTTTCATTTTCATGTTTTAAACTTGTTTAAATTATCTTGGTCAAACCTAGGATTCGACATGATTCAAATGGGCATCAAAATAAAAAAAAACAGAAAAAGGAAAAACCAAAGCAATAGTTTTCTTATATATGTCATATAGTAAGCATTAAAGTTGATAAACAAGGTCTAGATATATCCAAACCAGACAAATCATGTATCTACCCCCGGCCTGTCGATCTTATGAAGCTAGTCTACTAGCATGAAGGGAACTCGTTTTCGGTTTCAAACATAGAAATTACAAGAACATCCCAAAAGCTTCTCCATTTTAGAGTGACTACGAAGGATACTGACTTCCCTTTTCATTTTCATGTTTTAAACTTGTTTAAATCTTGGTCAAACCAAGGATTTGACCAAGATTCAAATGGGCCTAAAAATTTAGAAAAAAATCAAAAGAGAATGAAAAACCAAAGCACATAGCATTCTTATGTCATATGTATAGTAAGCATTCAAGTTGATAAACAAGGTCTAGACATATTCAAACCAAAAAATCATGTATATATCTACCCCTAACCCTAAACTGATCTGTCGATCTTATGGAAGTCAATCATGAAGAGAAGTGGTTTTGGGTTTCAAACATGGAAATTTCAAGAACATCCCAAAAGCTTCATTTTAGAGTGACTAAGAAGGATCCATGCTTACTATGTACGTGTTAAACTTGTCTAAATCTTGGTGAAACCTAGGATTTGACCAAGATATGATTCAAATGCGCAGAAAATTAAAAAAATCAGAAAAATTAAAAACCAAAGTACATAGTCTTCTTATGTCATATAGTAAGCATATTCAAGTTGATAAACAAGGTTTGGACATATTCAAACCATACAAATCATGTATCTATACCCCCTAACCCTAAACTTTTTCTTATGAAGTCAAGCATGAAGAGAAGTGGTTTTGGGTTTCAAAGATGGAAATTTCAAAAACCTCCAAAAACTTCATTTTAGAGTGACTGAGAAGTTAGCATTAAAGTTGATAAACAAGGTTTAGACATATTCAAACCAGACAAATCATGTATCTACCCCTAACCCTAAACTCGGTCTTATGAAGTCTAGCATGAAGAGAATCGTTTTGAGTTTCAAACGTTTAAGCCAAAAGCCCCATTTCAAATATTTCAAACTTATTCAAAGTTGGTTCAAATTTGAAAGACATACAAGTTATAGCACACATAGTGCATACATTTTCACACATACTGCACTAGATGCTAACCCTATAGTTTGAGGCCACTTGGATGAGGTTTCTTGGATTAGAATCGTGTTGTTCGATAGTTGGATGAACCTTGATCTGTAGTACAGGGCAAAACCCTAGTTTAACCTATTTAATTATAGATTCGTATATCGATTTTTCTACCTTTTTATTATTACTATGCTGCAGATGTGCGTTTGCCCGTCGAGTGAAACTCGGAGGAAGAGGGATCACTCGGAAGGAGAGAAAAAAGGCAGAGCATTATGGTGTCTCCCCTTTTTCGGGTGATGATGATGATGTTGACTGTTGTGCAGGGTTTGTCAGTGCGCAGGAGGTGCGAGCGAGCGAGCGAGTCGAGCGAGGCCGAGAATGAGAGAGATTTGTTTTTTTTGTGAGAGGGACAACCGAAGGATCCAGAAGGACCCACGGACTTCCAATACGCATCCTGATGCGTCTTCTCTTGACAAAGAAGATGGCTGGGAGTTGGCGTACCTATTGCACGTGACTTGTGCTCAAGTGTGTGGACCACACGCGTGGGCACCACACGTAAGTGACAGACCTGTTGGTGTAAAAACTCGGTTGATTATAATAGTGCATTAGAACAAAGTTTCCTATGGATTCAAGGGTAGGAAATCCAAGTTAACTCATTTACATGACATTATTTTTTCCATGAAGCAAAGTTAACACTATCAATTGGTACATTTTGGAGTGACTAAGAAGGATCAATGCTTACTTATTCGTTTAATTTCACGTGTTAAACTTGTCTAAATCTTGTTCAAACCTAGGATTTGACCAAGATTCAAATGGGCAGAAAAATAATTAAAAAACAGAAAAATGAAAAACCAAATCACATAGTCTTCTTATGTCATATAGTAAGCATTCAAGTTGATAAACAAGGTCTAGACATATTCAAACCAGACAAATCATGTATCTATACCCCTAACCCTAAACTCTGTCTTATGAAGTCAAGCATGTGAAGAGAAGTGGTTTTGGGTTTCAAACATCAAAATTCAAAAACCTCCCAAAAGCTTCATTTTAGAGTGACTAAGAAGGATACATGCTTCCCTTTACATTTTCATGTTTTAAACTTGTTTAAATTATCTTGGTCAAACCTAGGATTTGACGAAGATACAAATGGGTGGGCACAAAATTCAAAAAAATCAGAAAAATGAAAAACCAAATCACATAGTCTTCTTATGTCATATCGTAAGCAATCAAGTTGATAAACAAGGTCTAGATATATCCAAACCAGACAAATCATGTATCTACCCCCTGTCGATCTTATGAAGTCTAGCATGAAGGGAAGTCGTTTTGGGTTTCAAACATTGAAATTTAAAGAACATCCCAAAAGCTTCATTTTAGAGTGACTAAGAAGGATACAGACTTCCCTTTTCATTTTCATGTTTTAAATTTGTTTAAATCTTGGTCAAACCAAGGATTTGACCAAGATTCAAATGGCCCTAAAAATTCAGAAAAAAATGAAAAGAATGAAAAACCAAAGCACATAACATTCTTATGTCATATGTATAGTAAGCATTCAAGTTGATATACAAGGTCTAGACATATATATTCAAACCTAGGATTTGACTAAGATTCAAATGGGCATAACAAATCAAAAAACAAAACCAAACACATAGTCTTCTGATGTCATATAGCAAGCATTCAAGTTGATAAACAAACTTGTTTAAATCATGGTCAAACCTAGGATTTGACCAAGATTCAAATGGGCATAATTTAAAAAATGTAAAATCAAGGCACATAGTCTTCTTATGTCATATAGTAAGCATTCAATTAAGTTGATAAACAAGGTCTAGACATATCAAACCAGAAAATTCATGTGTCTAGCTACCCCTAACCCTAAACTCTGCACGAAGAGAAGTGGTTTTGGGTTTCAAACATGGATATTTCAAAAACCCTCCCAAAAACCTTCATTTTGGAGTTAATAAGAAGGATCAAGGCTTACTTTTTCATTTTCATGTTTTAATCTTTTTTAAATCTTTGTCAAACCTAGGTTTTGACCAATATTCAAAAGGGCATAATTTAAAAAAAATGAAATATCAAGGCACATAGTCTTCTTATATCATATAGTAAGCATTCAATTAAGTTGATAAACAAGCTCTAGACATATTCAAACCAGAAAAATCATGATGTATCTACCCCCTATATATCCCTAAACCCTAACTTATGAAGTCAAGCATGAAGAGAAGTGGTTTTTGGTTTAAATCATGGAAATTTCAAAAACCCTCCCAAGAGCTTCATTTTGGAGTGACTAATTAAGAAGCATACATGCTTACCTTTTCATATTCATGTTTTAAACTTGTTCAAATCTAGGTCAACAAACCTAGGATTTGACGAAGAATCAAATGGGTATAAAAAAATTAAAAACAAGCTCTAGATAAGCTCAAGTTGAAAAACAAGTTCTAGACATATTCCAACCAGAAAAATCATGTATGTACCCCCTATATATATATCCCTAAACCCTGACTTATGAAGTCAAGCATGAAGAGAAGTGGTTTTTGGTTTCAATCATGGAAATTTCAAAAACCCTCCCAAGAGCTTCATTTTGGAGTGGCTAAGAAGGATAGATACTTAATTTTTCATATTTATGTTTTAAACTAGTTTAAATCATGGTCAAACCTAGGATTTGACCAAGATTCAAATGGGCATAAAAATTCAAAATAAATGAAAATAAATGAAAAACCAAGGCACGTAGTCTTCTTATGTCATATAGTAAGCATTCAATTAAGTTGATAAACAAGGTCTAGACATATTCAAACCAGAAACATCATGTATCTAGCTACCCTAGCCCTAAACTCTGTCTTATGAAGTCAAGCATGCATGAAGAGAAGTCGTGGTTTTTGGTTTCAAACATGGAAATTTTAAAAACCCTACCAAGATCTACATTTTGGAGTGACTAAGAAGGATATATGCTTAATTTTTCCTATTCATGTTTTATTAAACTTGTTTAAATCATGGTCAAACCTAGGATTTGACCAAGATTCAAATGGGCATAAAAATTCAGAAAAAACAAAAAATGGAAAATCAAGGCACATAGTCTTCTTATGTCACATTAGTAAGCATTCAATTAAGTTGATAAACAAGGTCTAGATATATTCAAACCAGAGAAATCATGTATCTACCCCTAACCCTAAACTCTATCTCATGAAGTCAAGCATGAAGATATGTGGTTTTTGGTTTAAAACATGGAAATTTCAAAAACCCTCCCAAGAGCTTCATTTTGGAGTGACTAAGAAGGATATATGCTTAATTTTTCATATTCATGTTTTCAACTTGTTTAAATCATGGTCAAACCTAGGATTTGACCAAGATTCAAATGGGCATAAATATTCAGAAAAAACAAAAAATGGAAAATCAAGGCACATAGTCTTCTTATGTCATATATATAGTAAGCATTCAATTAAGTTGATAACAAGGTCTAGACATATTCAAACGAGAAAAATCATGTATCAAGCTACCCCTAACCCCAAACTCTGTCTTATGAAGTCAAGCATGAAGAGAAGTACGTGGTTTTTTGGTTTCAAACATGGAAATTTCAAAAACCCTCTCAAGAGCTTTATTTTGGAGTGACTACGAAGGATACATGCTTAATTTTCATATTCATGTTTTAAACTTGTTTAAATCATGGTCAAACCTAGGATTTGACCAAGATTCAAATGGGCATAATTTAAAAAAAATGTAAAATCAAGGCACATAGTCTTCTTATGTCATATAGTAAGCATTCAATTAAGTTGATAAACAAGGTCTAGACATATCAAACCAGAAAAATCATGTATCTACCCCTATATATCCCCAAACTCTGTCTTATGAAGTCAAGCATGAAGAGAAGTGGTTTTTGGTTTCAAGCATGGAAATTTCAAAAACCTCCCCAAACTTCATTTTAGAGTGACTAAGAAGGATACAAGCTTGCCTTTTCATTTTCATGTTTTAAACTTGTTTAAATTATCTTGGTCAAATCTAGGATTTGACAAGATTCAAATGGGCAAACATATGATAAGTGATGCAAATATCATTTCTAAGTGCGGGCAAACCAGAGATATGTGGTTTTTGGTTTCAAACATATTCAAACGAGAGAAATCATGTATCTACCCCCTAACACTAAACTCTGTCTCATGAAGTCAAGCGCATGCATGAAGATATGTGGTTTTTGGTTTCAAACATGGAAATTTCAAAAACCCTCCCAAGAGCTTCATTTCGAAGTGATTAATTAAGAAGCATACATGCATGCTTACTTTTTCATATTCATGTTTTAAACTTATTCAAATCTTGGTGAAACCTAGGATTTGACCAAGATTCAAATGGGTATAAAAATTTAAAAAAAAAAAAAAGGTCTTCTTATGTTATATAGTAGGCATTCAATTAAGTTGATAAACAAGTTCTAGACATATTCAAACAAGAAAAATCATGCATGTATCTACCCCTAACCCTAAACTTTGTTTCATGAAGTCAAGCATGAAGATATGTGGTTTTTGGTTTCGAACATGGAAATTCAAAAACCCTCCCAAGAGCTTCATTTTGAAGTGACTAAGAAGCATACATGCTTACTTTTTCATATTCATGTTTTTAACTTATTCAAATCTTGGTGGAACCAAGGATTTGACAAAGATTCAAATGGGTATAAAAATTCAAAAAAAACAAGGTCTTCTCTTATGTTATATAGTAAGCATTCAATTAATTTGATAAACAAGGTCTACACATATTCAAACCAGGAAAATCATGTATCTACCACCTAACCCTAAACTCTGTCTTATGAAGTCAAGCATGCATGAAGAGAAGTGGTTTTTGGTTTCAAGCATGGAAATTTCCATGTTTGAAACCCAAAACCACTTCTCTTCATATGCTTGACTTCATATGACAGAGTTTAGCGTTAGGGGGTAGATACATGATTTTTTGGTTTGAATATGTCCAAACCTTGTTTATCAACTTGAATGTGTAATATATATATGACATAAGAAGACTGCATGCTTTGGTTTTTCATTTTTTGATTTTTTTGAAATTTTAAGCCCATCTGATTCTTTGTCAAATAATAGGTTTGACCAAGATTTAAACATGTTTAAAACATGAAAATGAAAAAGGTAAGCCTCCATCCTTCTTAGTCACTCCAAAATGAAGCTTTTTGGAGGGTTTTTGAAAATTCCATGTTTGAAACCCAAAACGACTTCTCTTCGTGCTTGACTTGATAAGACAGAGTTTTGGGTTAGGGGTAGATACATGATTTTTCCGGGTTTGAATATGTCTAGACCTTGTTTATCAACTTAAATGCTAACTATATGACATCAGAATGGGCATAAAAATTTAAAAAATTAAAAATGTAAAACCAAAATTTAATTGGGAGGAAAGGGTACATGAATTACAATTAAAAAACAAGGTAACTTAAATACTTGGATGCCCCAAGATGTGTGGAAGCCCAAAACAATGGCAAAACATATCATGTGCGCATGCTGCATCCAATTCAAGTAGAACACATAGTAGGCATCGATAGTTTGACCTAAATTTGAAATCAAAGAGAAGGTGGTTAGAAAAAATCAAAATTGGCAAAGCAAAGCATGAAATCAAAAAATTGTGATGCACTCTAGCTATGAAAATTATCAAACAATGCAAACCAAAATGATTTTTTAGAGGAATACTAGTTCAACTTATTTAATTTTTTATTTGTAGGCCAAAATCAAACCCCGTAGTTGGATTTTTTTTTCAACTTGATCTGTAGTACTGGGGAAAACCCTAGTTTATAACCTATTTAATAATAGATTCGTAGTCGATTCTTTTACTTTTTTATTATTACTATGCAGCACATGTGTGTTTGCCCGTTCGAGTGAAACTCGGAGGAAGAGGAATCACTCGGAAGGAGAAGAAGGGAGAGCAGTCATCAAGGATAAGCAGTGATTTGTCAGGCGCCAGGAGGTGCGAGCGAGCGAGCGAGCGAGCGAGTCGAGCGAGGCCGAGAATGAGAGATTTGTTTTTTTTTGTGAGAGGGACAACCGAAGGATCCAGAGGACCCAGATCTAAATACGCATCCTGATGCGTCTTCTCTTGACAAAGAAGATGGCTGAGTTGGCGTACCTATTGCACGTGACTTGTGCTCACTCAAGTGTGGGACCACACGCGTGGGCACCACACGTAAGTGACAGACCTGTTGGTGTAAAAACTCGGTTGATTATTATAGTGCATTAGAACAAAGTTTCCTATGGATTCAAGGGTAGGAAATCCAAGTTAACTCATTTACATGACATTATTTTTTCCATGAAGCAAAGTTAACACTATCAATTGGTACATTTTGGAGTGACTAAGAAGGATCAATGCTTACTTATTCGTTTAATTTCACGTGTTAAACTTGTCTAAATCTTGTTCAAACCTAGGATTTGACCAAGATTCAAATGGGCAGAAAAATAATTAAAAAACAGAAAAATGAAAAACCAAATCACATAGTAAGCATTCAAGTTGATAAACAAGGTCTAGACATATTCAAACCAGACAAATCATGTATCTATACCCCTAACCCCTAAACTCTGTCTTATGAAGTCAAGCATGTGAAGAGAAGTGGTTTTGGGTTTGGGGGTATATATACATGATTTTTATTGTTTAAATATATATAGACTTTGTTGATCAACATGAATGCTTAATTACTATATGACATAAGAAGTTTATGTGCTTTGGTGTTTCATTTTTTGATTTCTTTTTTGAATTTTTATGCCCATTTGAATCTTGGTCAAATCCTAGGTTTGACAAAGATTTAAACAAGTTTGAAACATGAAAATGAAAAAGTAAGCTTGGATCCTTCTTAGTCACTCCAAAATGAAGCTTTTGGGTGGGTTTTTGAAATTTCCATGTTTGAAACCCAAAACCACTTCGCTTGACTTCATAAGACAACGTTTAGGGTTAGGGGGTAGATACATGATTTTTCTGGTTTGAATATGTCTAGACTTCGTTGATCAACTTGAATGCTTAGTATATTACATAAGAAGACTATGTGTTTGGTTTTGATTTTCTTGATTTTGTTTGATTTTTTATGACCATTTGAATCTTGGTCAAATCCTAGGTTTGACCAAGATTTAAACAAGTTTAAAACATGAAAATGAAAAAGTAAGCATGGATCCTTCTTAGTCATGACAATGAGTTAACTTGGCTTTACTACCCTTGATGAATCCATAGGAAACTTTTTGTACTAATGCAGTATAATATTCTGGTTTGAATATGTCTAGACCTTGTTTATCAACTTAATTTGAAAGACATACAAGTTATAGCACACATAGTGCATACATTTTCACACATACTGCACTAGATGCTAACCCTATAGTTTGAGGCCATTTGGATGAGGTCGAAAAAATTCTTGGATTAGAATCGTGTTGTTCGAACCCCGTAGTTGGATTTTTTTGAACCCTTGATCTTTAGAACTGGGCAAAACCCAAGTTTAACCATGCAAGATTCAAATGGCCCTAAAAATTCAGAAAAAAATCAAAAGAATGAAAAACCAAAGCACATATATAGCATTCTTATGTCATATGTATAGTAAGCATGCATTCAAGTTGATAAACAAGGTCTAGACATATATATTCAAACCAGAAAAATCATGTATATATCTACCCCTAAAACTCTAATTAAACTATGTCTTATGAAGTCAATCATGTAGAGAAGTGGTTTTGGGTTTCAAATATGGAAATTTCAAGAACCTCCCAAAAGCTTCATTTTAGAGTGACTAAGAAGGATCCAGGCTTATCTTTTCATTTCATGTTTTAAACTTGTTTAAATCCTGGTCAAACCTAGGATTTGACCAAGATTTATGGGCATAAAATTCAAAAAAATCAGAAAAATAAAAAACCAAAGCACATAAGCATATTCAAGTTGATAAACAAGGTTTGGACATATTCAACCCATACACAAATCATGTATCTACCCCTAACCCTAAACTCTGTCTTATGAAGTCAAGCATGAAGAGAAGTGGTTTCGGGTTTCAAACATGGAAATATCAAAAACCTCCCAAAAACTTCATTTTAGAGTGACTGAGAAGGTTACATGCTTCCCTTTTCATTTTCATGTTTTAAACTTGTTTAAATCTTGGTCAAACCTAGAATTTGACAAGATTCAAATGGGCATCAAAATTCAAAAAAATCAGAAAAAGAAAAACCAAAGCAATAGTTTTCTTATGTCATATAGTAAGCATTAAAGTTGATAAACAAGGTCTAGACATATTCAAACAGACAAATCATGTATCTATACCCCTAACCCCTAAACTCTGTCTTATGAAGTCAAGCATGTGAAGAGAAGTGGTTTTCAAACATGGAAATTTCAAAAACCTCCCAAAAGCTTCATTTTAGAGTGACTAAGAAGATACATGCTTCCCTTTTCATTTTCATATTTTAAACTTGTTTAAATTATCTTGGTCAAACCTAGGATTCGACATGATTCAAATGGGCATCAAAATTAAAAAAAACAGAAAAAGGAAAAACCAAAGCAATAGTTTTCTTATATATGTCATATAGTAAGCATTAAAGTTGATAAACAAGGTCTAGATATATCCAAACCAGACAAATCATGTATCTACCCCCGGCCTGTCGATCTTATGAAGCTAGTCTACTAGCATGTGAAGGGAACTCGTTTTCGGTTTCAAACATAGAAATTACAAGAACATCCCAAAAGCTTCTCCATTTTAGAGTGACTACGAAGGATACTGACTTCCCTTTTCATTTTCATGTTTTAAACTTGTTTAAATCTTGGTCAAACCAAGGATTTGACCAAGATTCAAATGGGCCTAAAAATTTAGAAAAAATCAAAAAGAGAATGAAAAACCAAAGCACATAGCATTCTTATGTCATATGTATAGTAAGCATTCAAGTTGATAAACAAGGTCTAGACATATTCAAACCAAAAAATCATGTATATATCTACCCCTAACCCTAAACTGATCTGTCGATCTTATGGAAGTCAATCATGAAGAGAAGTGGTTTTGGGTTTCAAACATGGAAATTTCAAGAACATCCCAAAAGCTTCATTTTAGAGTGACTAAGAAGGATCCATGCTTACTTACTCATTTTCACGTGTTAAACTTGTCTAAATCTTGGTGAAACCTAGGATTTGACCAAGATATGATTCAAATGCGCAGAAAATTAAAAAAAATCAGAAAAATTAAAAACCAAAGTACATAGTCTTCTTATGTCATATAGTAAGCATATTCAAGTTGATAAACAAGGTTTGGACATATTCAAACCATACAAATCATGTATCTATACCCCCTAACCCTAAACTTTTTCTTATGAAGTCAAGCATGAAGAGAAGTGGTTTTGGGTTTCAAAGATGGAAATTTCAAAAACCTCCAAAAACTTCATTTTAGAGTGACTGAGAAGTTAGCATTAAAGTTGATAAACAAGGTTTAGACATATTCAAACCAGACAAATCATGTATCTACCCCTAACCCTAAACTCGGTCTTATGAAGTCTAGCATGAAGAGAATCGTTTTGAGTTTCAAACGTTTAAGCCAAAAGCCCCATTTCAAATATTTCAAACTTATTCAAAGTTGGTTCAAATTTGAAAGACATACAAGTTATAGCACACATAGTGCATACATTTTCACACATACTGCACTAGATGCTAACCCTATAGTTTGAGGCCACTTGGATGAGGTCGAAAAAGTTCTTGGATTAGAATCGTGTTGTTCGAACCCCGTAGTTGGATTTTTTTGAACCTTGATCTGTAGTAAAGCAGCAAACCCTAGTTTAACCTATTTAATTATAGATTCGTATATCGATTTTTCTACCTTTTTATTATTACTATGCTGCAGATGTGCGTTTGCCCGTCGAGTGAAACTCGGAGGAAGAGGGATCACTCGGAAGGAGAGAAAAGGTGAGCATTATGGTGTCTCCTTTTTGTGATGATGATGATGTTGACTGTTGTGGTTTGTCAGTGCTAGAGGTGCGAGCGAGCGAGCGAGCGAGTCGAGCGAGGCCGAGAATGAGATAGATTTGTTTTTTTGTGAGAGGGACAACCGAAGGATCCGAAGGACCCACGGACTTCCAATACGCATCCTGATGCGTCTTCTCTTGACAAAGAAGATGGCTGGGAGTTGGCGTACCTACTGCACGTGACTTGTGCTCACTGAAGTGTGGGACCTCACGCGTGGGCACCACACGTAAGTGACAGACCTGTTGGTGTAAAAACTCGGTGGATTATTATAGTGCATTAGAACAAAGTTTCCTATGGATTCAAGGGTAGGAAATCCAAGTTAACTCATTTACATGACATTATTTTTTCCATGAAGCAAAGTTAACACTATCAATTGGTACATTTTGGAGTGACTAAGAAGGATCAATGCTTACTTATTCGTTTAATTTCACGTGTTAAACTTGTCTAAATCTTGTTCAAACCTAGGATTTGACCAAGATTCAAATGGGCAGAAAAATAATTAAAAAACAGAAAAATGAAAAACCAAATCACATAGTCTTCTTATGTCATATAGTAAGCATTCAAGTTGATAAACAAGGTCTAGACATATTCAAACCGCATAAATCATGTATCTATACCTAACCCCTAAACTCGCCTTATGAAGTCAAGCATGTGAAGAGAAGTGGTTTCGCTAAACATGGAAATTTCAAAAACCTCCCAAAAACTTTATTTAGAGTGACTAAGAAGGATACATGCTTCCCTTTACATTTTCATGTTTTAAACTTGTTTAAATTATCTTGGTCAAACCTAGGATTTGACGAAGATACAAATGGGTGGGCACAAAATTCAAAAAAATCAGAAAAATGAAAAACCAAATCACATAGTCTTCTTATGTCATATCGTAAGCAATCAAGTTGATAAACAAGGTCTAGATATATCCAAACCAGACAAATCATGTATCTACCCCCTGTCGATCTTATGAAGTCTAGCATGAAGGGAAGTCGTTTTGGGTTTCAAACATTGAAATTTAAAGAACATCCCAAAAGCTTCATTTTAGAGTGACTAAGAAGGATACAGACTTCCCTTTTCATTTTCATGTTTTAAACTTGTTTAAATCTTGGTCAAACCAAGGATTTGACCAAGATTCAAATGGCCCTAAAAATTCAGAAAAAATGAAAAGAATGAAAAACCAAAGCACATAACATTCTTATGTCATATGTATAGTAAGCATTCAAGTTGATATACAAGGTCTAGACATATATATTCAAACCTAGGATTTGACTAAGATTCAAATGGGCATAACAAATTCAAAAAACAAAAACCAAACACATAGTCTTCTGATGTCATATAGCAAGCATTCAAGTTGATAAACAAACTTGTTTAAATCATGGTCAAACCTAGGATTTGACCAAGATTCAAATGGGCATAATTTAAAAAATGTAAAATCAAGGCACATAGTCTTCTTATGTCATATAGTAAGCATTCAATTAAGTTGATAAACAAGGTCTAGACATATCAAACCAGAAAATTCATGTGTCTAGCTACCCCTAACCCTAAACTCTGCACGAAGAGAAGTGGTTTTGGGTTTCAAACATGGATATTTCAAAAACCCTCCCAAAAACCTTCATTTTGGAGTTAATAAGAAGGATCAAGGCTTACTTTTTCATTTTCATGTTTTAATCTTTTTTAAATCTTTGTCAAACCTAGGTTTTGACCAATATTCAAAAGGGCATAATTTTAAAAAAATGAAATATCAAGGCACATAGTCTTCTTATGTCATATAGTAAGCATTCAATTAAGTTGATAAACAAGCTCTAGACATATTCAAACCAGAAAAATCATGATGTATCTACCCCCTATATATCCCTAAACCCTAACTTATGAAGTCAAGCATGAAGAGAAGTGGTTTTTGGTTTAAATCATGGAAATTTCAAAAACCCTCCCAAGAGCTTCATTTTGGAGTGACTAATTAAGAAGCATACATGCTTACCTTTTCATATTCATGTTTTAAACTTGTTCAAATCTAGGTCAACAAACCTAGGATTTGACGAAGAATCAAATGGGTATAAAAAAATTAAAAACAAGCTCTAGATAAGCTCAAGTTGAAAAACAAGTTCTAGACATATTCCAACCAGAAAAATCATGTATGTACCCCCTATATATATATCCCTAAACCCTGACTTATGAAGTCAAGCATGAAGAGAAGTGGTTTTTGGTTTCAATCATGGAAATTTCAAAAACCCTCCCAAGAGCTTCATTTTGGAGTGGCTAAGAAGGATAGATACTTAATTTTTCATATTTATGTTTTAAACTAGTTTAAATCATGGTCAAACCTAGGATTTGACCAAGATTCAAATGGGCATAAAAATTCAAAATAAATGAAAATAAATGAAAAACCAAGGCACGTAGTCTTCTTATGTCATATAGTAAGCATTCAATTAAGTTGATAAACAAGGTCTAGACATATTCAAACCAGAAACATCATGTATCTAGCTACCCTAGCCCTAAACTCTGTCTTATGAAGTCAAGCATGCATGAAGAGAAGTCGTGGTTTTTGGTTTCAAACATGGAAATTTTAAAAACCCTACCAAGATCTACATTTTGGAGTGACTAAGAAGGATATATGCTTAATTTTTCCTATTCATGTTTTATTAAACTTGTTTAAATCATGGTCAAACCTAGGATTTGACCAAGATTCAAATGGGCATAAAAATTCAGAAAAAACAAAAAATGGAAAATCAAGGCACATAGTCTTCTTATGTCACATTAGTAAGCATTCAATTAAGTTGATAAACAAGGTCTAGATATATTCAAACCAGAGAAATCATGTATCTACCCCCTAACCCTAAACTCTATCTCATGAAGTCAAGCATGAAGATATGTGGTTTTTGGTTTAAAACATGGAAATTTCAAAAACCCTCCCAAGAGCTTCATTTTGGAGTGACTAAGAAGGATATATGCTTAATTTTTCATATTCATGTTTTCAACTTGTTTAAATCATGGTCAAACTTAGGATTTGACCAAGATTCAAATGGGCATAAAATTAAAAAAACAATAAAATGAAAAACCAATGCACATAGTCTTCTTATGTCATATATATAGTAAGCATTCAATTAAGTTGATAACAAGGTCTAGACATATTCAAACGAGAAAAATCATGTATCAAGCTACCCCTAACCCCAAACTCTGTCTTATGAAGTCAAGCATGAAGAGAAGGTTTCAAACATGGAAATTTCAAAAACCCTCTCAAGAGCTCATTTTGGAGTGACTACGAAGGATACATGCTTATTTTCATATTCATGATTTAAACTTGTTTAAATCATGGTCAAACCTAGGATTTGACCAAGATTCAAATGGGCATATATGAATCTTTAGCAGGTGCGTTTTTTTACTAATCCATATGGAATATTTTGATAAAACCCTTTTAGAAGGCTTTGTTAAGGCCTCAAGGACAATGAGTTGGGAGGAGGCCAGGTAGACTGTAGCTAGGCATTGATTCGGAATTTATGATGCTTGCGACTTGCTTGCGTGGCTTGTTGATTTCCCAGGTGACGCAGCTTTTTTTGACTGCCCAGCCATGGATAGGTCATAGGAGTGCAGAGCTGTAGGCGGTGCGGATAAGTACGCGGGGCATTGATGATGTAGGTGTGTTCGGTTGCCCACGCGAGTGCAGAGCTGTAGGGTTATGCGAGTAGGCCTTTAAACTGGGAGGTGGCACAAGAAGATTTTAGTAAGGAATGGTTCCTTTCCAGAGGAATGGAATGGTTCCATCCCCGCGTTCGGTTTGGACAAAAAGGAGGTACAGAATGGTACTGTTTTTTGTTCGGTTGGAGGAATTGGAGAGCAGAACGGAATGTGGTTAAACTAAACTTTTGTCTAAGAATCGTAATTAACAATGGCAAATAGCCTTTTAAATCTTAAAATCGTAATTAACAACGCCTAATGGCCTTTTTAATCTTAAAATCGTAATTAATGTTATTTTTTGTATGGTCGGGGAATTTGGAGAGTAGAACGGAATGAAGTTAAAGTTTAATCTTTTGTCTAAATATCGTAATTAATAGTGGCCTTTTTAATCTCAAAATCATAATTAACAACAACTAATAATTTTTTTGGTTGGATTAGTGAAGTGCTTTGTAATTAATAGCGGCTAAGTAACAGCCGTTCCACCACATTCCACCGATTCGGTGGAATGGGTGCATTCTGCATATGGGGAGAATATTCCCTTTCGAGGAACCACTCGGTTCCGTTCCATTCCACAACCGAACACAAGAATGGGCTCTAGGTGCGGAACGGTTCCATTCCATTCCACTTGGTTCTGGAACCGAACACACCCTAAATGCGTTGCAATGGAAAATGACAGTGTGTGGTGGCCTGATGGTGAAGAAGAAAGGTCGGGCGAAGAGTTGTTGGCTAGAGTCGGTTTTATACGAATCGACGAGGTGCGGGATAGTTTGATTTTAAGGGCTCCTTTCATTCACAGGATAGGGAAATCATAGGAGTAGGAATGTAGGATTGGGATTTGGGATGACATGTGTAGTTAAATCCTATAATAAGATGAGTTGCGTTTGATTGCGCCAAATGAATTTTTCCATGAGGTAGGACCAAATATTTAATCCTATACTAGGATTTGCACTACTTGATGATTCCTATAGGATTATTTCCTATTGGATATGTTCATATGAATCAAACTACTAGTGTAGGAAATATTCCTATAAGATCTAAATCCTATTATCTTATACCAACCTAATATGAATCAAAGAAGCCCTAAAGGATTTTCGAAGGAATCATGTACGAAGTATGATTTTTCTAAGTCACCCAACATATATACTAGGAATAGAACTAAGTAGTACCATATACTTAGGCCCGCATGCACAAATATTAAGTGTGGATTGAGGAAGTCGATAACTTGGGAAAAAACTTTCGCAACTGCACACCTATGTTACCACCCTTGCGACGCTAATTGTCGTAGAGCTGACCTAGAACGAACTCTTGTCTCGGTTAACATGAGAGAGATAAGGGATAAATACAATTGTGATACACTTTCCTAATATTTTGTTGAATGAGATAATCTTGTGTTTTCCTAATAGGGTTAATTAAGTACACATTTGGCAGCTCGTGTGTTGCATACGTTGGTGAACTTTAGACCCCAACTATATATTATTATTTGAACTCACCTCTAACACTTAATTATGTATAATAAGGTCCCTAACTGACCTCAAACACAATTAGGTATAACAGCGGTCCATAACTAACCTCAAACACTTAATTAGGTCTAACATTGCCCCCTTAGACTACCCACAATGGGAGTATCATAGGTAGTACACTATCATGCATCTCATGCTTGCAAAAAAGCTGATGTGGCACTGCAATTAAAGATGAGAGAGAGGATTATAATATCATAGGTAGATACCGTATCATAGCACGTAGTACTAGAAAATTTAATGTTAAATAATCTTGTACATAGATCTGCATTGAGATTCTACAAATCAATTAATATAAGAAGATTATGATACTAGTACATGATACCATGCATCGTTGACATAGTAACATGTAGTATTAATTGTATCATACACACCATACTTTTATATATGATACTATGCATTGTGACTAGTATTACTGACCTCATATATACGCTTACTTAGGTCAAACAATGGTCTTTTAAGTAGTATCGGTTTAATGAAGGTTGACCTATTTTTAACTTCATTTGTGCACTAGTAGATATGATTTGGCCCATTTTTATCCATAGGCTCATCTGATGTGATGTCTGCTATATATATTGTCTTCGATGAGTATCACGCGCATTACATACTCATACCATAGAACGAAGATGAAACCCCTTACCCTCAGCGACGTACGCAACATGGTGTTTGGGTTGAATGGCCCACCCTATTTTAAAATGTTTTAGTTAATTAATTATGTAAAAAATTATCACATATAAAGTGGAAAAAAGAAAATTAGTAAGGTGTGCCCACCTGGCCTACGGTTGTTTTGTGCGTCCTCCACTGCGTACTCCTCTTGATCTGTGACGATGAACATAGTTCTTTAGAACACATGCAACACTTACAGTTGATAGGCCGTTGCAAAGCTAATCAATGATAAAACCTGCTTTTATAATCCATTGTACTTTGATTTAATTAGTCCCTCTAATGGACCCCAACTATGTGTGCTTGAGATTTAGCAAAATGCTTTGCCGCCGTGCCACATAACAAATAATAAACAGACCAATCAAGTTTTTATCATTGCTAGACCTAACTAAGTGTTCAAGTGCTCAATTTTGACCACATTAGAGTTGAGGGGCCAAACATAATTCTTAAATACGTGAGGGACCGAACATATACTTCTAAACACCCGAGGGACAAGACAAATTTGAGTACTATTGTTATTATTAGACTAGTCACAATGGGGAGTATCATATAATAGTATCATACATATGATACTAATGTACGATATTATTTTCACAGTCCATAGTATCATCATGTAGTAGTATAATATGTTACATGTATTTAGGGATTTGTAGAATCTCAATACAAAAGTGTGTACAAGATTTGTTTGGCAGTAATTTTTCTAGTTCTACATGATATGATACGATATCTACCTATGATACCACTATCGTCTCTTTCATCATTAACTGATATGACACATCAACATTTTGCATGCATGTAGTGCATGATACTACTTATGATATTGCCATTGCGAGTAGTCTCCCTTTGTCCTAGAGTACAATGCCAATTTGTTTTCAGAGGCAAACTTAGACTAATACTTGGGCCCGCCAATTATGAGTTGCATGTCATTCAAAACTATATCATCAGATGCTTGTTTCGATGAACTTTCCAATGGTATATTTTGCGGATGTCATAAAATTAGGCTGGTCATACTATTTCTATAGTGGGTAGTATCATGGAGTAGTATCATAGTAATGCTACATTTATTATTTTTTAGAATCTCAATGCAAATTTGTGTACAAGATTTGTTTAGCATTAAGTTTTCTCGTTGTTTGCGCTATGATACAGTATCTACCTATGTTACACTAATCTCCTCTCTCCTACTTAATTAGCTGCCACATCAACATTTTTGTGGGACCAATGTGTATGATACTAGCTATGATACTAGCACTATCATGTGGGTACCTAAATCTCGAGTCAAAGTTTGACACGAAACCGATGTGGACTTTATTCATGGTGGAAGGGAGTAACAATCATAAGCACATTATTATTATTGTTTGAACAACATTTTATTTGATGTGCCATAAGAAGTTTAGAAACTCCTAGCCCCTGGAGGTGGCGTTTTGGCACACGCGTGCATATGCACCAATTATAGAAAATGATTAAAAAAATTATATAAATGTTAATTTTTTTGGTATACATTGTGACATCATATGTTCGTTCACAAGTTTTCGTGGAAAAACGACATTTTGTGTGGCGTGTAAAAAAAGGCAAAAAATATACTGTACGTAGTCGTGTTACAACATCAAAATTTGTCTTTTTTATAGGAGCCACATAATTTTTTTGTGAGAAAACTTGTGTACCAACATAAAATGTCTAGATATACATGTAAAATTTTAGTTTAGAATTTTTTGACACTTTGAAATATGGATTCACATAATGGGAGCATATGCTCCTATGAGGCAAAGTGCATTTCCGCTAGCCCCCGCCATTTCTTATATCTCTATATTGTCTATATATCTATACCTCTACCTCTACCCCCTTGGATTCCTGAACAGACGTACAGTACTAGTAGGGCCTACTATTTATTATTATTACATACTCTAAAAAAAAACCTACTGCAGCCAAAATTTAATATCATCGAGCAGTTTCAGATCTGCGAATATTTTTTTCCTCAAAAGAAGGACTGCGAAATTCCCTTCTACTCCTCTATCGCCCAGCTTCGCCCTAGTTTCGCCCGCAAGCCCTCAGAGAAACCGCCCCTCTTGCCTACCTCCAGATCTTCCCGGCCGCCGCACTTCGCCGTTCAAGCTGCCACGGCTTCAAACCCCGAGGCTGCCCTATCCGCTTGATCCGCACCTACTCCGGCGTCCACCGCACCGTATCTCGTTCGCCGACTCTATCGACCACCGCACCTGACCAGCTTCGCCGACACCGACGCCCCCGTGCACTGCACATCATCTGCTTCACCGACCTTCTAGTTCGGCCGGCGCGCTGAACACTTCATCGACCGCCCAGCATGTCCTTCTCCGACCCCCCAAGATCTGCTTCCCCGGCACCCACCGCAACAGCAGTCCCCTCGCCGACCTCCACGTCACCCGTAAGAACGCGGAACACGTCTAAACGCCGCCCAGAAATAGGTAACCAGACATCCCTGCGCGTTTTGTTCTGTTAGGAGTATTGCAGCTGACTGTATTTCTGAATTCGTGCTATATTTCTAACTTACAAGTGCTTTCGTTGATAACCACCTCATCCTTTAGGTTTAAACACGACGCATAAGTATGTTTTTCCGTGACCAAACCCACCCATTCGCTGAAACTCTACATGGTATCAGAGCCTAGGTTTCCTTCCTGCTAGCCGCCACAAACAGTACCAAACAAGTTCTTCCTTTGATCACAAAACCCACCGTTGAGATGTAGAAATCCAGGCGGCGGGAGGCCGCATCAGGTGCTCTGCGTGGGTTGCGGCTATCACACACAGCGATGTGAGCTGTGTGAGATCGGCGGCTGCTCGCGCGGGGAGAAAGAAGAGGGTGAAGATCGTTTTGGTTTAGAAAGGAGAGAAGAGGAAGTGAATCCGTGGCAGAGAGATCTGGATCCGTGTGAGGGGCAGAAGTTGGAGGCGTGCGGAGTGGGGCGAGCCTTTGAGCGCAGGGCGGAGCCGGAGGTTGGTGCTGGACGTTGACCAGCGCGAGCCGGTCGATGTGGCCAGGTGCGGTCCGCCAGGTTGGCCAGGGCGCGCAGACGAGGCGCCATCCGAGTGGAAGTGAGGAGAAAATGGAGATGTGAGGCTGTGAGGATATGTGGTGATGGAGTTGATGAGGCTGCGGTTGAGTCGTGATGGAGTTGATGAGGCTGCGGTTTAGTGGTGATGGTGATGGTTGTGGATATGTCCAGGGGAAAGGCATGCGTGCCTGAGGTGAGACTGGTTGAGGCCTGACCGGGGGATAGGCATGGGTGCTTGAGGAGTGGATGGTTGAGGCAGGAGTTGGCTGGGGGTTTGTGGGAGAGACGGAAGAGGTGGCCGGGCAGAGTGGAGAAGAGAGGCTGAGGACATTGAGGCGAGTGTGGATGGTTCTGCGGAACTTGTGTGGTGAGGCAGCCGGGGTTGTTGAGGACGTGTATGGTTAGGAGTTGTGCGTATCCCAGATGGTTGAAGCTGGATATCTTCGCTGCTGATGAAGAGATGAATCGAGATGACAAGATGATGGAAAGTGCAATGCTGTCATGTATCCTAGGAGTTATGCTGAAAGTTCATTACTCGTAGTTGTCATATGTGTCATGTTGTTGCAAGATGGCCATGGTTGTTTACCCATGATCATCTTGAGGGGGTGTGTTGGACCATGAGTGAGTTTAGTAGTAGCGCTGTAGTAATATTGTATCCAGTGTGAGGCCCATAGAGGCCCATGTCCAGTAGTATTGTAACCCTAACTCAGATGATATAAATACACAGTGTGGTGGTCTGAGTAACCTAACCCACCCATTCGCTGAAACTCTACAAAATATGAGCCACCAATCATGAGCCGTTGAATGCTCTACATGTCCACGATTGACAACAACAACAACAAAGCCTTTATTCCCAAACAAGTTGGGGTAGGCTATACAAGTCCACAATTGACACGATTACAATTTCTCACTATTTGGCCGTAGGCTACTGCTCTAGTTACATCATGTTTGATATCTTTCTGCGATCCTGTATTACATGTTTATGCACGTCATAATGCTTCTACTACTATTTGGTGTCAATTTAATTATAGCAAAGCCGTGACTCGTAACTGTTTGTTGTTATTACACGTGCAGCAGGCACATCTTACACTCATAAACGTAGAGTAAAGCTCGCCTATAATCATGTAAGTACCTGCTGTTTTTTGTATATTGCTTAATGCAAACTTCTATATCTTGGACCTGTTTCTGTTTACAATTGGCCTCTCCTTCATGCAGAGGAGAAACAGTGAGGCACCAGGTTCTTCTGTCCAAGTACCCGATGAGGTCCGTGTGACTCAAAAAAAAGCTCACGTAAGTTCCCTGTTTTTTTTTGGAATGTTAATTTACCTCCTGTGCATAGTTCAATTGCATCATTTTCTGTATGTTGCACTACCTAAGTTGCCTAATGGAATCTAATAAAATATAAACAATGACCATATGGAACATTGCACACTGCCTTTGACCCATCTGGCATCCGGCATGCCTGGGTATAAGTTACATGATTTGGCTATGTTAATACAAGTCCTGAAATTCTATTATGTTAATTTTTTGCCTGTTGCTTCATTGAGTTTGCCTGTTGTTCCATGGCTAGTGCATGAAGTTTGATAGAAATGATCCTAGCTGAAATGATGCACTTTGTGTTTTTTTATTGCTTTATTCCTAACCTAGCTTCCTATTCTACTTGAAACATGATTGCTTTATTCCTAACCTAGCTTCCTATTCTACTTGAAACATGGTGAAAAAATAGTTATATTACTTGTTTAAATGTCTAGCTTTGTTTTTCTGAGTCCCATTGACATGATGTGGTATATCCATATTCAAATGATCTGGCTGTTTATATAATACGCTCCATGTTCAATTGCTTCATTCAGTTTCTAGTAATCTATTATACATGATGCACATGGTGCTACTTGTTATATGCCCTTTTTTGTTTGAGTTTGATCATGAATTCAAGATTAAGCATTGCCTAAACGTTGACCAACGTAGGAAGATTCCCTCCCTTGTCTATACGTTGTGAGATAGATGATGAGACCTCTCTAGCAGCGAATTTATACGCGCTAGATAACACCCCGTTTAATTCGGTCCTGTTGGGACTCGAACCCGGGTGGGCTGGCTGCGCACTCGCAAGCCTTGCCACTGAGCTAGCACTCAGTTCTCAGATTAAGCAATGCCTCGTTATGCTTAATTTAAATGTTATGGCACTTCATACAAGCCATACAATTAATTGTTGCATTGACCTTCTGCGATGTCGAAGGCACTATCTGAGTCATGCTTAAATCAATCATACATTATTTTCCTAATAGTATCAAATCCAACATGCACATCTTTTGACTGTATTTGGCTATTTGCTAGATTTCTTCTGTGCAGTGACCTGGCTTCGTTATTGGGCACATGATGTCTAGTTGCTTGGTTCATTGTATACATCATCGCCATGATCTAGTTTGGTTTGTTCTAAGAGGCATGTGGCTTAACTGGTTTCTTTGTTGTATCTGCCCATGGTTCTTTCAAAATTATGTCAACAATGCTGTTTGTTTGCCTTGTATTGTATTGCATTTTAACTTGTTTTGTCTTAGTTTCAGCCTGCAAACAAAGCTGTAATGTCAGTAGGGACAACCCATTTATCAAGTGTTGCGGTCATTTCACAGAGCAACAGTGACAGTGGCACGTGCTCTCATTGGTCCACTGAGTCCAGTACACCAACCATTCCAGAAGAAATAGATGTACGAGGCTCTATTTTTGATTGCTTGTTGTGTTATATCAGCTCAATGATGTTCTTGAAATTGGAGGTCTTTTATTGCATCATATGATGTTGTAACTTGTTTTATCTAAATTTCAGGCTTCAAATAAAGCTACAATGCCAGAAGCAAGGGCCAATGCCTCAAGTATTGATGTTTCACAAAGCAGCAGTGAGAGTGCATATTGCTCGCATAGGCCCATGGTATCTATTGGTCAACTTAATCCGGCACAAAGAGATTTCGGGGATGCACTCCAAGAGGCAGTTGATATATTTGGGCGGGAAAACAAAGATGCTGATGAATTAATTGCCAAGACACGCCAAGAGATACATGAATTGAAAAATAGGCAAACTTTGACAGAAAATGTTCTAAAGAATCTCCTATGCACTTGTCATGGTAAGCCAGTTGTGATGTGTCTGGGAATTGAAGGTGTCTAAATAAACTTTGATTCTGTTGTTCAGTCAAGTGGACTGCTGATGCCAATGCTGTAACTAATTACTGCTCAAAATTTCGTTCAAAATTTCGTGGTCTGTAATAATTGCAAATTTTGTTGTTGTACTAAAATTAGATATGTTCCATGTGGCTGCTGTATTTTGTGTGAAATAATATCCTGATGTGTACTTCAATTAAACCATAAATCGACTGCATGCTGAAAATTTGAATCTGAGCGCACGTGTGAACTATTTTCTGCTCGTAATGCAATAACGGCTGTTTCTTGGAAGGACTACGTACATGGGTGAAAAGTTAGAGAAGCTACAGTACTCTAACTTGAAGGTGAAAAGTTAGAGAAGCTACAGTACTCTAACTTTCCTTCCCCCAAACCATATGTCTAAAATCCAAATAATTTAAATTAATTTGCACAATACAAACTTGTGTCTTGCATTTGAAGTAATTACATGCAGAGAAAATTATGGTGTAATAAAATTTAGTTTAGTTTTTAAACATCTACAGTAATCACCTTTATTAGTTAAAGACAGTGCATAACCTTGTACTTATGCTACAGAAGCCTGACTTTGCTTCTTTATTTTTCCTGACTTAGCTCCTTCACGTTAGAGGATACGGTTCCCGTACATGGTAGCCCATTAATAATTATGCCTGCTAGCAAGATAGATGGTCCTTATTATAGTCAGGCATGTCAACTTGTATGATTAAAAGTAGTTCGTACACATTAAATCTACCATCTGCATTTTTCTCTGTAATAACTTTTCTTTTTACACAACTCAAAACTTGTCTGGCTAATATGAAATTTGAGATGGCAAAACCCGGGAAAGATAAAGATATCACCAAAAACTCTTTCCTGCGAAATGCTGGGTTTTGAAGCCCAAGTCCAAGTCTTTCTCTGCTCAAGTTTTGGAGGAACAACTCCAAGTAGAACGAGTTGCAACAGCTATGCTAAGAACAAAAGTTGACATGTTGAGATCGAGATTAGAAGCATGTGATGCCCTACTGCACGAGGCCAATCAAGTTCGTTATAATCTCCCAAAGACTAAGAAAATGCCATAGATAATTGGAGATGAACACTACATAGTGAGTACATTGGTCTTGTGAAATGTTTCCTTAGATTAAGGCACCGTTCAGACTTTTGTTGGTGGATGCATTTATCTACGGCTGGGATCAACTTGGTAGTTGTTCCTGTGGATGTTTTATTAATTGCCTAGCCTTTTTTGAATCAGTTCGAACTTAAATGGTATCATAGCCAAGGTCTCAAGTTTGAATTGTCGAACGTGTGGTTTAATTTAATCTCTGTCGGGCGGCAAAATCTCCCACCAATCCTGAAATATTTCAAACGCATTTTTGAATGGGATTAAGAAGATAGATCATGATCATGGTAGTGACCTATATTCAACGTGATGATGATTTGATTTTGCACTCGGCCATGAACAGAGGTACTAGTACGGTGTCACAATTTTTTATCATTATACTTGTACCTTAGCGAAATTCAAAATCTCATAGCGGCAAAACTTCCCGCCCACAAAATACAAAAATTTCACACGCTTCCAAATTCCCATTCTACCCCTGTGGAGATGACAGCAAAGTCGGTTGGTGAGGGGTTTGCCCGTCATTTTTTCGATCACCACCTCCCTAGCCCGGAAACCCTCCCAAAAAATTCATTTCCCTCAGACCACCCACCGGAACTTCCCAAGTCCCTCTCTCTACCACCTCCACGACCACCGCACCGGAACATCCCCGCCGGACTTCCCTGGCCTACCCGAGCCCTCGCGATCCTCGTCATCCGGCTGCCTGCCGGAGCCGCTTCATCGACGCCGTCATCAACCGGACCGGATCATCCCCGCCGAACTCGAAACCATATATGCTCATCCAGCAGTCTACCGCAGTCGCTTCAGCTGCGGCATCGTCCACCCCACCGGAGCCGCTTCGCCGGATCCGTCGTCCACCGCATCGGATCTTGCTCACCGACACCGCTGTGCATGAACCGGATCTGCTTCACCGGCGCCTTGCATGATCTAAACTCTTCTACTGTCGCTTTTCTATTGCTTGCCTGCAAGTTCTTGTTTAATCTTGGGGGAACCTGTTTGTGCTAACGACGCGCCGTTACTTTTTTGCAGATGAGATGAGTAACCATGAAGTGTAATGGCCGTCTCTCCAACCCCAAGTAGCACATGTAGCGTACTTCATCACCGGATCTATCAACCCCAGGAAGATCTGCTGTGACTCCCACAGAGTGCTTCTCCTAATGTAAGTCCCTTGTTTTAGCGCCATGTTCTGGGTTCAGATTCTTGTTTGTCTGAAGCTCTTTTAGTTCATTCCTAGCTATGACCGTAACATCTTGCTATTTTCTACTTCATTGCTAACTTTAAGCGATTGAACATTTTGGTTTGCATTCCCTGCTCTGTAGATGTAGCCATCATAACTTCTATCTTGCTCAGTCGTTGTTACAAAAATTATACTGTAGGTATTATAGTAACATCCTGCTATTATTTAGTTCATGGCCAATTTTAAGTAATTGCACATGTTGGTTCGCATTCCCTGCTCTATAGCTTTTGGCATCATAACTTCTATATTTGGTTTACATTCCCTGCTCTGTAGATCTAGCCATCATAACTTTATCTTGCTCAGTCGTTGTTATTATGGCCTGCTACTATGTTGTTTGTGCCAATTTTTTACTCCATGAACATGTTGGTTTGCATTCCCTGTAGGTGATGCCATTGTTTTGTATCTAGTTCATTGTAAGCTAACAAAGTAAGGACTTAGTTTGGCATGCTATCACTCTGCTATCTAGCCTGTAGTACAAATAAACTTGTCATACTACTAGATAATAATTTTGCGTGCCATCTTGTTCTTCAAAAGCTGCATTATTGACTTGTTTCTCTGACTTGGCATGACGCTCACATATGGAAAGCTGAACATATTGGTTTGCATTCCCTCTTATACAAGTTCACAGGTGATCCCACTATATTCTGTATCTGGTCCATCCTAAGCTCCAGCATTAACTATCCTCCATGTGTTGCTCATTACAAGTTTATATCCCAAAACATCTTGATTTGCATCCCCTTCACTATAAGTTCAGGATATTATTTAGTTCACGGCCAAAATGAAGTAATTGCACTTGGCACATGTTGGTTCACATTCCCTCCTCTTTAGCTTTTGCCATCGTAACTTCTATTTTTGGTTTACATTCCCTGCTCTGTAGATGTAGCCATCATAACTTCATCTTGCTCAGTCGTTGTTACAAAATTTATAGCCTGCTACTATGTTGTTCATGCCAATTTTGTACTCCCTGAACATGTTGGTTTGCATGGGACTCGACAGTAGTAAGTCTGCTGTTTCATTCTAACATGCTCTGTTATATTGGCTGTTGGTATGCGGCATGCACTCTTTGTTTGCTTATTGTGCGCATTACAATGATCTTGTTATAACGACGAAATGATGAGTTCCAAATTCTTTGCCAAACAATATTGTAGTGTCATTGCCTTTCCATTGTTGCTGTCTTAACTTGTAATGTCTTTGTTTCAGATATAGGTGCTGCATGGACAACTTAAAAGATTGCCGGATCGCTTCATTGTATTGCTAGGTTTAATTACCATTCAATTTCTCTGGGTTCTGTAATATTTTTTTCCAATGCCTTGCAGCTGATGTAATATTTAGTTAGTTTTTATAGTTCTTTCGCGCATTTTTTCTTTGGTGCTTGTGGTAAGTGAGGCTATCCCATTTGCAAATCAATGCTGCGAATATTCTCGCATCTAAATCACGACCCTAATCCCTTAAACGCCCAATTGCTAAATCACATATGTGCTCGCTCAGAACTTAAAGCGCATATTATGTCAAGATATAACGGGTTAACTAAACTAGCTGCCCACTTACTTCGGGTCACCATTGATTTGATGGGTGGACCCCACACACTCAATTGGCCGTTCACTTGCTTTAAGGTATCTCACATTCACTGGGCCTCTGCCCACTAATTATTAGCTGTACCATTTGTTTTTTTGGAGACCACATAATAAATGGGCTCACCAAGAGGAAAGTGGGACTCCACTGCTTTTTGGCCCTACTTC
This sequence comes from Lolium multiflorum, assembly GCA_030979885.1. Classification (NCBI taxonomy): domain Eukaryota; kingdom Viridiplantae; phylum Streptophyta; class Magnoliopsida; order Poales; family Poaceae; genus Lolium; species Lolium multiflorum. Next base: position 51,680 of record JAUUTY010001116.1, read on the forward strand.
AATATCTTGTTGGGCTCTTACCACTTGCTATATTGTGGGACCCCATACTAGATGGGGCCACTTCTTAACAGAAAGTTGGCCCACTGTGCTTACTGGGTCAACACTATCTTGTTAGCCTACCACTTGCTCTATGGAGGTCCCACATGTAAATGGGCCGCCTTGCTTTAGCTGGGACCCACTGTGTTTTGGCCCGCCTAATTATCTGTTTGGCCTACCACTTTCTATATGGGCGGACCCTACATACCAAATGGCCTACCAATGTGAATGTGGACCCACCTGCAGTTTGGCCCGCCCACGTCTTAAGGGCTGTACCCACTGGCTATATATGACCACATACTAAATGGCCGCCTTACCAGAAAGGGACTCACTCGTGTTTTTTGGCCCTACCACTATTTTGTCGGGTCAGCTTCACTTGCTATATGGTGACTTACAAACTAAATGGGCCGATCCTTTATCCGGTGCGACTAATTTGCTTCTTGGCCCTACCATCAGCTTGTTGGGTCACCAAGGTCAGAAGGTGATCTCTGCCATGTTAAATGGCTCACCCATTGCTTTGGACCGCCAGAGGTTAGGCCCGCCCACTTTAATCAATGGACCAGCCCAACCATATAGTCGACTCCACAACCATGTCATCCGGCCCGGCCTGCAAGACGTGGCAGCCCTCGTGTGGCCTACCATCTACCACCTGGAGCCAGCTGCTAACGCCTCGTTAATCAGTGCTTAATCTGTCACACGTGGTCGGGCTTTGCATGACGTCGCAATAACCCGGCTCCCGAAGCCAAGAACGGTCCGATTTTCCAGGCTAAGGGCGCCCAAGCGCCACTAATCGAAAAAAATCGTCGTTGGACTTTGCCTGATGCAGTTTCGACAACAGAACCCATATCGTTGGTTAGGCCCACAGCTTATCAAAATGCCCCTACACGATTTTGGGACGTTGTCTATCAGAACTTTTCTTGTAGTGAATGAAGGCAACAAGGAGTAAGGACGACTATCTGGCTACTGCTATGGACCCATAGTCCTGGGGTGAACTACTCACTCATCACCCGAGGCGATCATGGCGACGAAGAGTCCTCCTAGAGATGAATCCCCTCCCGCAGGCGCCGAGACTCTCCGAACTCTCCGAGACGATCGGCGGCTGGCGTCTCCGGGAAGGTTTTCCTAGACGTGGCCTCTGCACCTGGGCTTCGCCACTGGGGGCTTTAAGTAGCGAAGTAGCAACGCGCGGGGCCACACGAGGGCCCCACACCATAGGCCTGGCGCAGGCCTCGCCGCCGCCTCTATGGCCTGCCGCCTCGGCCCCACTTCCTTCCCTCTTCTAGCTTTCCGAAGCCTGCAAAAAAATGTGTGACCCCGCTAAGATTTCCCGTCCAATTCGAGAATATTTCCTTACTAGGATTTCAGAAACCAAAAACAGCAGAAACAACAGCAACTGGCTCTTCGGGATCTTGTTAATAGGTTAGTTCCAGAAAATGGCTAAATATGACATATAATGTGCATAAAACATGTAGGTATCATCAATAAAGTAGTATGGAACATATGAAATTATCGATACGTCAAGACGTATCACCCACCTCTATGGAGTGTGGCGTGACGCCTCCGGCATGCGCGGCGACTGCAAGGGCCAGAAGCGGCCTTGCTACTGACCACTCCTGGGCCGAGGCCTTCAGGGCGAGCATGAATGCCTCCGCCTTGTCGAGCCTAAATGACACGGCGTGTGAGCTAGTCCTTCATGCTCCCTTTCCTGCGTGCTTCATCATTTGCTGAGGTAACCCATATACTGCCGATGTGGTCCCGGACTCCTCAACTTGGATTTCGAACAAGACTCCCGCCTCTCCCTATTGGCGCTACTCCTCCTCATTCTTCATATTATGACGCAAGGGCAACCCCCTGTGACAGACTAATGCTGACCAAATAAACCAGGTCGATATGTTTTTGTCAACCGATGAAGATTCCTTGTCGCTTTCTCCGGTAAATTCAATATACTTACCCACGTCACGCGGCCTTGTCATCGCTTGCCGTGTGTAGTAGCCTGGTGTGACACTTTCTCAGATTGCCTGTAAAAAAGAATGCTTTTAATTTTATATGTAGTTAGGCGATGTATACATTTTAGCTTATGTATTAATAAGCCAGACTACAAGATTTTATTTTTTATTTTATGAGGGGAGATTTTGAAAGAAATATTACGGCCGTTAAAACGAGCCATTTCGTGCTGGTGTCCGACGCAAAAGTCACGCAATTGGACATATATGCCCATTACTTCCTTCCCTGGAATCCTAGGTTGTGATTAATTATCAGCTCATTATACTTAGCGTTTGGACCTGACCTGTTCTGCATTTATCGGCTGTGTTAATCCGATTAGTGCACAGAGCAGCTGAAGGCATACCTTTAGTGTACATACAGTTGTTGGTTCATTACTGCTAGTACGCCGTGTTAGGACCTGCCGTTTCTGCTCTGATAATGGTCGGTTCTGTGTCAGTGGTCACCCAATTTCCTGATCGACCAGCTTGGGAGTTGGGACCAGTCAGTTCTCCATCTCAGAATTCCGCGTTCCACGCTGTCAAATTAGTCGTTGGACGGTTCGATCAAATCAAATCAGATTAAGACAAAGCAAATTTCAGCTTTATTGTCCACTGTTTGCCAATAACAAAAAATTGATCCGATGTCACAGCTTAAGAGCAGTCGCGTCCCTCAAACCGCTCCCCAGTTACGTGGACAAATAAGCCGACGATGTTGTTATTCATACGCGCTTCGGAAAGTGATTCTCAAATTATTCCTAAACGGCGCCTCCCAAATATTAAAAAAAATAATTTAAATAGATAGAAGAAAACTCTTTACTAATATCTCTAATCGATTCAACATAAACAAATTATATATAAAACTTCGAAAAAATATAATTAAATTACATATAAATTATTTTAAACTACTACTTACTTCTTCTTCGATGATGGCCCCGCCTCGTCGTCGTCATCACGGTGGCGCTTCCTGCTCGTCACCTCTTCCGAAGAGGCGGTGTCGGCGCCCGACGCGTCGGAAGTCCTCTCATTGCCGGTAGTTCGCCGTACGCGCTTTCATGGCTTCCTTTCAGACTCTACATCACGCTGCTGCCTTCCTCTCGACTCCTTCTTCCTCCGCGTCCTCCTCCATCAGCCTACCATTCCTCCGTCATTAAGGGCGGTAGTGGAATCGCTGGACAAACACACGCTCGGTCTGCTCCACCAATGGCGTCATCCGCCAGTTTTCCCTCGCTGTAGGTCGACGATTTCTGGGAGATGTTGCTCATCGTCAGCTTCGAGGTGTCGATGAGGCTTGGATGAATATCCACAGATTTATCGGGTCTTATTGAGCGCGATAACCATGGCGTTGTACGAAGAGAGCTGGGCCGTTGCTCTTCCGAGAGTCTCATGCTCCATTCCGGGCCGTGGACGCAAGCCACAATGCGACGGCCTGCTTTCCGTCAACCGCACCTTCGCTACGTAGTGTGGCGTTGAGCGTCCGAGCCGCCGACGTGCCCGGCCCGCGTCACAGTCACTACAGGTTTATGCCCTAAGGCCCCCCGTTGCATTGGACGGGCTCGGCGCCGACACCGACGTGACAAAAAAAATGTTTTGAATGCACAAGGAACTTTTGTCCCACACACCCACTGCTGAGTGACGATCGTAGATGACGTGAGATGCCGACAGTTTCCAGATTGCAGTTGTGCTTTTTCTATAGCAGGGGGAGGGAGACGGTTGTGGTTGCTTGCTCGCACTCTTTCTCGTCCTCACCATGCCCGTCCTTCCAGACATGCGGCTGTCGGTCTAGAAATCTCTCCACTCCTCACTGCCATGCCCACGGCTGCCAGCCGTCCGCACTACCGACCCTGGGTACCACTGTACGTCTCATACAGCCCCGTACGCCTGCCTCTGCCTTCATGGGGAGACGGAAGATGCTGTTCCCCTCCTGTCGCTTCCAATAATGGCGTTGCCAAACGGGAGGGGCGAGACCTATTCCTCTGCGGCAGCAGCAGCATGCCGTAACCGCAGAAACTGCAACAGACCATGGGATCTGAAGACAGGAGTGAGGAGGGGGCAACAAATGGAAAGTTTCAGCTCTTCCGATTCTTCCTCCCACTCACCAGAGATCCGTGGATCGCCCAACACGCACGCAACGCACCTCCCTGCTGCTTCTTTTTCCCTTCCTCATCCCATGGATCTGCTGAACTCTTCCACGCCCAACCAACCGCCGGCCTGCCTACATCATGGCGCATGCCCGAGTGTCCGAACCAACTGGAAACGCCAGATTTGCGAATCGGGGTGCGACCGAGCAAGGCTGGACGGACAGTGGTGGGGGCGTGATGCCGCCGCCGCCATCAGCAACCCAGAGCAGAATTCGCAGGGAAAATTATGTCATGTTGTTCTCATGAATGGAAGATTCTCTGCTGCAGCAGATCTTCTTCCCCCATCTCTCGGCCGTGCCGGCTGGGACAAAAGAACCCAAAGTACAGCCCACCCCATCCCATCCACTTCACGATTTCTTCCTCCCTTGCTCACGCGATACATACTTCTTCCGTCCGTGGAGATCGATCAGCCTGTGGGCACAGATCATCCTGAGCAAGAAAGATCTGATTTTTACCTCCAAGACTCAAGGCACATTCTTGCTTTCGGAATCAACAAAGTTGCTAGCTTTGGCAGAATTCAAAGTTCAGCAAATCTGATGTTAAGTTCAGCATTTGGATCAGGAGATTAAAGCACAAACTTGACAGGATTCAGTTAAATTGAGCAAATTTTCATGTTCAGAGGAGTTGGCTTGGCTCCACCGAAATAATCGCCTTTGCCGTACTTTTCTCCACATGTCCAAATTCGAGCTGCAGTTGGCAGAAGACAGAATTCAGCTTGTTTCAAATAAAAATAAAAAGCGAGAGTCGAAGCTCCAGACAAGAAACCGATAAAGTAATCAGAACTGAGAAGATTTCCTGAGAACTGTTAGCTTATATAATGTTGGTACATTCACAAGATTTCTCCGGGAAACTTCTATTACATTCATAATACCTATATATTATATATAAATAACAATCTTTTCGATTCTACAATTTCTCCTTCACACAAACCCAATTAAAATCAAGAAGAAAGGGAAGAAAAACCCAAAAAGTTAAATCACGCGTTATTTGTACTAGCGATTGTACCATGGCCGGAAACCCAAGAAACCAAGAAAGAGAGGAAGAAGAGGAACACAAGAACTCCAAGAACACCAGACCCATGGAGCCTGCAGAATTCGATCGGCCGCGAGCCTGTAGCGCCGATCCGTCGGCCCGCGCGGGCCCGCACCTCGGGCGGCAGGGACGAGCACGGCGGCGCGGATCCGCTTCTGGGCGGCAGCGACATGAACACGGCGGAGGTGTCGCGCGCGCTCGAGGACACCAGCGGCCGCTTCTGGGAAGGCCGTCGTGGCAAAGCTGCCGGCCTCGCGGGAGGGCACTCGGTCGACGGCCGCAGCTTGCTCTCCTCCGACGTCGGCGTGTAGGCTCCGCCTCCTCCTCCTCCTGCCCGCCGCCGCCGTCGCCGTCCTGGCCCTGCGCCACCACCTCCTCCTCGTCCTCCGCCGCCGCCGCTCGCGTAGATGCTCCGTCGGCGGTGTCGAGCAAGGCCGACGGACACGCGCCCGGCGCGGTGCCAGCCTTCAGCCGCTGCCTCGTCCTGATCGGCGTCAGCGCCGGGCAGGATGACGTCGTCTGCGTCCGTGGTGACCCCATCTGGCGCGGTGAATTGTGGGCTTGCGTGTGGGATGGGATCGAGGCTGTTGGGTGGGTGCAGGAGAGGAGAAGAGAAGAGAGGCCGGCGGTGGAGAACTTCGGTTGGGAGGAGGACAGGAGGAGGCCAGGAAGAGCGAATAAAAACTAAAGGTGGTGAAGCAAGGGGCAGTTAAATAGTCATCCAGACTCCAGAGTAGAGAAGGAGATTGAACGGCTTGGGTGGGGTAAGTTGAATTTAATGCCTTATTACCTTTGGGGCTTGGTCATTAAATTTCAAAAAGTTGAAAGAAAATAAAAGATAAATTGGTATTAATTTCCCACCGTCAGATCAGGATTGCCTCGGTGTTTCATCATTTGTTGGATCCAAAACGTTGCTTTTACTAATTTTTTCGGTATGTATTTGCCTACTTTTGAAACAGGATAAACATTTCTGGGTATTTTAAAGCGTTGTCTAGATTTTTTTTAGATATTCTTCAACTAAGTTGGTACACTATTCTCTGCTCATAAAAAACTTTGCATTCTTTTGAGTAAAACGACCGTACATACAATCGGCCAAATTTCACAAATTCATATGCTCAAATTTGTGTTGTATTTTACATAAAAAAAGCATAATACCCAAATTATGCAGCTTTACCAACATGCAACTGCAATTAACTCATCCGATACGACGGGTCTAAAAGAAAACATTGACATAAAAAGAGACAATCCAGGAAAACGAGTACGCAACGCCGCAAACATATACCATTTTGTGTCGACTAAAAGTTCTATTTATGTTTTCAAATAAAACCAATTAGAATGTTATAGGCCTTTTGTAATCTTGTATTGTATGCTTTTCTAACTGTGAGAGAACTTATGCTAATTCCTATTGAGTAGATTCTTTTGTACTGTTCAACTAAGCTTGTACATTATTGGTTAAAAGATAATGTATTTACTGCATTTTTGGAAAAAACACCTTTCTACTTCACGCTTGTTCAGATTTAAAAAAACTCATTCAGCTAAGAAATATTCGGCTATACCTGTACAATTCCCATGTGCAAGTACTCATTTGAGGGGAGGGGTAAATTCGATTCTTAGGGGTAGCTCTCCCAACCCTCTTAGGTCATATCAAATGAATGAATTTCAAAAATCACCTCGCCCAATAGAAATTTATTTATTATTCCACTTAAGATATTAGAGGTTACACTATGGGTAACGGAATTTGCATCCCAATGTTTACCATCAAGAATTTGGTAAATCATAGTATTCACTTCGTACTTGTTTAACTTATCCTGTGCTTCAAATTGAAAGGATGTTATTTTAGAAACATGATGTTGTAATCATCTTCTTAACTTAACCTGTAACTTGTCAAAAAACACCTTTTTCTTAGCGTTTGTCAGATTTTTTTGAAAACTTTTCAGCTAAGGTAGAAATATCTATTGAAAAAGTATTTGCACAAATTATGTAAGTTAAAATGATCTACTCATCTGAGGTGCAAATCAATGATCCTTAGAGTAGCCTCCAACCCTCTTAGGTCATATCAAATGAATGAAATTTCTCCTTTTCAAAAAAAATCACCGTCCACTAGAAACCGCCCATCATTCAATTACCAAGGATGGTTAGAGTTATACCATATCTACGAATTTGCATCCCTATGCTACACTCACCAGAATTTGCAAATCATAGTATGCACTTTAAATTCTGTTTAACTTACCCTAAAGCTGTGTCCAAAGAGTTGCTTTAGAAACATGATGTTGCAATCATCATCTTAACTTATGTGATGAGGATGGTTAGATGCCTCAATACATAAAAAGGAGTATGCGAAGTTTTTAAACATAAAAAAAAAAGATAAGACGGAATCCAAAAACAAAGCGCACCCGACCTGCTGAGACAAAATGAAACCTAGACACCCCCTCTGTCCCATTGGAGGCGTGTGCATACATTTTTCAAGATTTAAGTTTGACCAACCAAACATCAATTATGTTACGAGTTACACAATTAAATCCGGGTTTGAATAAAGTTTATAATGGTGTAATTTTTGTAACAGTCCACAAATGTTTAACTTGTCAAAGAATACAAAATTTGACATGCAAAAGAGGGTGCTGCCTCCATTGGGATGGAGGGAGACACAGTGGAGGTCATCTGATCCGAAGCATTGAACCATATTATACATTCTCAACTTTTGCAAAGTTGTGCGTTCCAAATGAAATCCTTGGAATTGGTTTGTGTATGTCACAATATACAAAAGTACACAACAAAAATTCTGAATGCTCTAACACAGATCTAGCTGTGTGAATTTTCATGTGTCATAGTAGTAAAATTCATTATTATGATCACATAACTATAGGGTTTTCAGGATCAGGAGTAAAACATCCCAACTATAGTTGCAGATAATTAATGCATAGGCATATTTCCGCAGTGTAGGTACAAGGCCAAGAAGCATGTTGGGCATGGAGATGGTGCCCTGCCCAGAGCACAAATGTGGGGAACCTGGCCGATTTCCTGTGATAGAAAGATGAAAACTTTGGAGTCTGGGGAGTGTTGGGCTGTAGGGAGGCAATGATGGCGTGAAATAGGTCAGAGTCAGAGGAATAAACATTTCTAGAGGAGGTAATTCAGAGGCACGCAGGCCATGCAGCACGCACGCAAGGCATGGCAGCTCCAGGGACACCGGAGCAGCTAGCATTGCTTCTGGGAGATTGCAGTTGGTTGCAGAAATGGCCGGTTATAAATGAGCCATGATTTCGAGGCATACAATTGAGCGAGCCACATCTTGTACAATTTATGGTATGACATTCCACCCGTGCAGGGGCCTCCTGTTTGTAGATTTTGCTTTCCATGATGGATGGATAGAGTGGCTAGCGCCTCTCACCTTTTCTTTTCATTTCTATGTGGGCTACCTACAACTAGATTAGATGGGACGATTCTATGAGACAAATGTGGGAAGAGATTCAAATTGATTACAGAGAGTTTGCAGACGCAAGTGTAGAATAATGGTGTAGCGCCAACTGACCACCCGCTATACGCTGGCAGCGACGCGTACAAGTACGGCACTAGTACGACAGCGATCACACGTAGCTCCACTAATGCTTTGTTGTTTCAGATTTAATTTCTACAGTAAAATTAACTCAGCAGAAATTAGTAAACAGTGCGATAACACTGTATTCTCCGATCAGGGGCAGGGGAAAGGCCCTCCAATTATGACGAAACTACACCGGACTGCCATTGGCTTGGATGAGGAGAAGGAAAGATAGGGAGACCAGATCTCTTTCTTTGCTCCTTCTTTCCTCCTTCCGCCTCTGTGCCTCAAGTTCGCCTGGTTTTAAAACAAAAGTGCTGATCATGCCCACATGGGGCCTCTTCCTTCCGAGGGCTCATTGGTAGCAGGGTCTTTCGCCTCTCTAATCCACAGTGTACTATGTGCATTTGATTAATCACTCTTGCTTTGGACAAACATCGATTAGTCTTTAATCTACAATTATGGTGAATAATTACTACCACCGCTGTTGATGACAAAAGTGAGCCATGCAGCTTGGAAGGAGTAGTGAGGTGTACTGTCACAATGGCTATCTAATGCATGCTTAATTTGCTCTCAGTGAAGACGCCAAACAATGGCAGACGTAACGATTGCCATGTAGGTAAATCGACATTTAATGAGTCATGCATTCCCACTCGCAAGGCCTCTGATTTTATATTCTGTTCCACTCTCATCAATAGTTGTTTCTTATAAAGAGAATATATTATACAAGAAGATAACGCAACAATAAAATGTTGTATAGCATTAGATCCACTCATCCGAAACTAAAAAAATAAAATAAAAAAAGATCAGTGTGGAAGTGACCAGAGACTCATACCAACATGAACAAACCACCACCATTGGCGATATCTAGACGGTATAAGTGGGTCTCCAAACACCTTCTACATGTATGATGTCAGCTTTCACGTCCGTCCAACCATAGAGGCTACATCATGCGTTTTCAACCCAAGAGGTCCGATCTCCACACAAGATTCTTCTTAAAGTAAACGACTGCCAACACTTTCATTGCCAAATACTGGTCAACGAAGGCTAGCCAGGGGTTTTCACCTGAAACCAAGACGTAGCTGAGCACCACCAAAATGAACTCATCCTATGCCACCGCCCTCTACTTGCCAAGATGCCGCAGCTTGCCAACTCAAGCAATATCTGTCATGCATGGTCTCACAACGTATGACACAATGAGCACCGGATCGTCGCTCTCTCTCCCACATATCCACCGCGATTACCCCACGTGGAAGCCACCGCCACTAGCTCCCGACTCAACACAAGCATGCGAGATAATACCGGGTTAAGCACCAATCTTCGCATCGACCACCTGGAACCTTCACACAACACCTTGAGGTCCGGGACGTGGAGGTGCGGATATGCCTCAAACGATCTATAATTTCTGATGCTCCATGCTTGTTTTATGACAATACCTACATGTTTTGTTCACACTTTGCATCGTTTTGATGCATTTCTGGAACTAACCTATTGACAAGATGCCGAAGTGTCAGTTCCTGTTTTGTTTTTGGTTTCATAAATCCTAGTAAGGAAATATTCACTTGGCTGGAGAAAATCAACGTCACATCTTGAGTAATTTCACGAAGCCCTGCACTCCCGAGAGGCGCCAGGGAGGTGCTGGTGGTGGGCCCCACCTACAAGGCGGCGCTGGCTGGGCGGGCGCGCCTATGTGGTGTGGCCAAGATCGTGCCCTCCGAGGCTGTCTCTTCCGCCTATATAAAGCCCCCAACTACCCGATACGAAGTTACTCAGACATAAACCTTCCAGAGTTTGGCCATGATCATAAGCCAAAACGCAGAGCCCCTGCTCCAAGACGTCGCCGAGCGAAGTGCTCCCAAAGGCTTCTCCATCGACACCAACGCCATCTCCATCAACGCCGCTACCCCATGATTTATGGCTAAAGAGTTCCCCCTCGAGGCTAAGGGTCAGATCGGGTAGCTATGTATAATCTCTCTCCGTACTCCAATACAATGATCTCATGAATTGTTGCATAATTGAGATCCATATGATGAGCTTTGTATCGCCACTAGTTATGTGTACTCGTGTGATGTTATTAAAGTAGTATATTCCTCCGCAGGTGTAAAGGTGCCAGTGGTGTGCACTGTGGGTTCTGTCGAGGGTTATGATCATGATCTCTCAGAGGTTGTGAGCACTATTATGATAGTATTGATGTGATCTATTCTCCTTTCATAAGGTAATGTGGACAAAGCATATGTTAGTTCTTGGTTTATTTTGCAAAGATCTATTATGCTCTAAGGTTACTTAAATATGAATGCCGAATGTTGTGGCGCTTGTTAACTCCGGCTTGAGGGAGCTCTTGTAGTAGCCCTGCCACAATCTAATGGTGTTTGTCATTCAACAAAGAGTGTATGTAGCACAAATGAGAAGTTATTATTTATTACGCGATCAATAAGTCCACTAGTGAAAGATGATCCCTAGTCTTGTTTCCAAACATCAATCAAGCATTTACTGCTCGATGCATGTTCACTGCTGCCATAATTTATTCAGACTGTTATTACCACTCATATACATCCATACTACTTGTATTTCACTATCTCTGCGCCGAACTAGTGCACCATATATCTGACAAGTGTATTAGGTGTGTCGGGGACACAGCAGACTTCAGACGTTGGATTGGCAGGCTAAGCTTGAGAGGATATCTTGACCTCTTCCCCGAGTCCGATAAACTCAAAGACCCACTTAAGGAAAACTTGGTCAGCTGTTCTACAAACCTCTGCTTCTCGAGGCCCAACACCGTTCACAGAAAAGAAATATGAGTAGACATCGTGTGCCTATGCTGATGTTTCCAAAAATGGCGACAATTTCCCTGGCTGAGAATCACCAAACACCCGAGAACGCGAATCTTCTATGCTGGTGAAGACCGAAGCATCGAGGAGCGCGCCATGGCTGATTAGGAGCAAGAGGCACGTCCCAGGGCAGCACGAGCATTCAGATTCTGCCGAGGGCGCCCCCAGGTGGTGCCCCTGAGTCGGGAAAGAGCCGTATGCTCGTGGGAACCTGAGGTTCAACAACAATACGGTTGAGTGATCTGGAGGTGATCGCCGATGCGATCTAGTAGTCCGAGACGGGATGAAGCAAAGGGCACCGTGCCGCCGCCCATTGACATACGCATACCTGGCCTCACACCGCCTTCCTCCACCAACCCACGTGAGGCGGCCTCCCCCAGTAGAAGAACACCACCCTTCTGCATCAGCGCCACCGTTGGTAGCGGAGGAGAGATGTCGTTGTATGATAGACCGGGCAGCTATAGAAATTTACTGCTGTATAGAGGAGAGGTTGGCAAAGGCTAGAGCTACTAAATGGTGAGACACTATGGTCGAGGGTACTCCCCGTGAATGCCCTCCGTAAGGGGCTTAGGGTAGATGGAATCCTGTAGGCTGACACGAGACATCGGTTATCAAACAAGCGGGGAGAGCGATTTACCCAGGTTCCTGGGGTCCTGATGAGAAAACCCTAGTCATTCCGCTGTCTGATCTGATTTGTTGAAAATATCTCCAAGTATAATGGGGTGTTCAAGGTTTCCGATCATGAATTTCTGTCATAGCTAAGTTTTACTAAGACTCAGCTCTAGACTTGACATTAAAGTATGGCTATTGAGATATGTGTCCCTGCAAATTTCTCTCTGCCCTTATATTGGGAGCCGTGTCCCGAGAGATCTGTCCTCTGCACGACCAGGTTACAAAGAGTCTCAGATTCAAACTTTCCTTATAATCTTCGTTTTCCTTGCCTTGTTCTTCAAGGATTCTTCTTAGGACCTAAGAGAAGGCCCCACTGTCATCGAAGTACCTCCATGGGCCCCTGTTGGGCCGCAAGAGTGTAGTAAGTAACATTAGTTACCCGAAGGTAATGCCCACATCACACGAGTTACTCAAATTTTCGTATCTCACAACGATTACAATGTAACTATGTGAGCATTGGGTCTGCCTCATGAGCTCCTCATGATTCATGAGAAGACGCTAAGGATTCAACATTTACATGGAGAAGTCCAAGCTGACACTAAGAGAAAGTACAATAAGTCCTAGTCACTGACTATAAGGATTAAATAATGAGGATACGTTTGAAGGAGGAGCAGAGAGGGGAGAGAGAAGAGGCTCTTATGCAAGAGTCAAGCTCTAGCACTTGCTCCTAGCCACTATGAGAGTGAATGCGGGATGACACCGATAAAGCAGTATAATTTTATAGCTCACTATTGTACATGTTGGCTCTAGAATGACTATAGATGACATGCCACTTGTCTTAGTCATTAGTTGGTTCTACTTATTAAACTTCTGCTTCAAGGCCTTTTACAATGGGTTGTATCTTATGCGCTATCCTAGATAGCTGGTGCTGTTAAGACTAGTCATAGTGCAGTAACATAAGCATGTTACTATTCTATGTTACCACCTTCATAGTGGTTAATAACATCAGTAGTATCATAGATGGTTAAATTAATTAGCTTGTAAACTCATTGTATCCTCGGGGAAGTGTGATGTTACGTAACTAGCTATGTTACTCAATCTTCTTCTTCTCTCCTCATTAACTCACCGCCACATAAGAAATTTATTGAGTTGGACAATTTAGTTACTAAAGAAGTTACTACACTATGACTAACGAAGGCTGGTCATAGTGGGAGTGTTCCTATAATAGTAACATATGCCATGTTTACTATTCTATGTTACTACCTTTATAGCTGGTGCTTGTGCGTAGATGTACACGTCCGTTGGGAACCACAAGAGGTATGATGCACACAGCGGCAAGTTTTCCCTCAGAAAGAAACCAAGGTTATCGAACAAGTAGGAGCCAAGAAGCACGTGAAGGTTGTTGGTGGAGGAGGGTAGTGCGGCGCAACACCAGGGAACCTATGCTAACGTGAACCTCGCACAACACAATCAAGATATTTTGCCCCAACGTAACAGTGAGGTTGTCAATCTCACCGGCTTGCTAAAAACAAAGGATTAAGCGTATCGAGTGGAAAATGGTGTTTGTTTGCAAAGAACAATAAGAACAAGCAGCAGATTGTATTCGATGTAAAAGAATGGATCCACAGTTCACTAGTGGTGTCTCTCCAATAAGATAACTAACATGCTGGGTGAACAAATTACAGGTGGGCAATTGACAAATCAAGATTCAATACATATCAACGATGATTACTATGTGATTTAATCAGGGCAGTACGACAAAGTACATAGACCGTTATCCAGCATGCATCTATGCCTAAATAATCCACCTTCGGGTTAGCATCCGCACCCTTCCAGTATTAAGTTGTACAACAGATAATTGCATTAAGTATGGTGCATAATGTAATCAACACAAATATCCTTGCATTAAAGCATCGATGTTTTATCCCTAGTGGCAACAGGACATCCACAACCTTAGAACTTTCTGCCACTCCCACATTCAATGGAGGCATGAACCCACTATCGAGCATAAATACCCCTCTGGAGTTACAAGTATCAACTTGGCCAGAGCCTCTACTAGCAACAGAGAGCAAGAACATAAACAACACATATATGATAGATTGATAATCAACTTAACATAATATTCTAGATTCATCTGATCCCACCAAACACAACATGTAGCATTAAAAAATAGATGATCTCGATCATGTTAGGCAGCTCACAAGATCTAAACAATGATAGCACATGAAAAATACAACCATCTAGCTATCATATGGACCCAGGTTCAAGGATGAACCAATTACCTATCAATCCGAGGCGGGCATAATGATGTAGAGCTCCTCCGGATGATTCCCTCTCCGACAGGCTGAGGCGATCTCCGAATCCCCCGAGATGGGATTCATGGCGGCGGCGTCTCAGAAGGTTTTCCCAGACGTGCTCCCTTGGCAGGGGTACTGCTGACTGAGGCTTGCGTAAGTGTATATGCCACGAGTCTCACACCAGGGCCGCGCGCCAGGCCTCGGCCGCGCCAACAGGGTCCGGGAAGATAATTCCAGAGTTTTACTATTTTTCAAGCAACTTTGCTAATTTTCCCCCACTCACATGACTTTATGTCGATTTAACGAAAATATGGCGAATTTAAACTACATGGGCGGGATAGTTTGAATTGTGCGCGCGGCAAAGGGAACCGCCTATTCCTCAACCTTGTGCACGGCAAATTACACACGCAACTCCATTAAACGCCACCTACCGACCTTAATTATCACCCCGGCGGCCCGGCCGCATGACCCCCCACCCACCCCTACACAACTTATCCCCGTCCGTGCGAAGAGCTTCCCCTCCCCGTCCCGTCCGTGCGAAGAAGAAGCTTCCCCTCCCCGTCGTTCTTCTCGAGACGCACCGGCGGTCAAGTTGATCCACGGTAGGGCTGCTATCTCTAGCTCAATCATGTATCGGGCAAGACGGCCTAACGATTTATATTTTCTTGATGCTGCTAAAAAAATTCGTCAGTATGCTCGAACTAATTGGCACTTTATAGTTTTCCGCTCGATTTGTCATCGATCAATTTGTTCATTTGCGTGGGCATATAGAGTCAGTTCTGCACTCGATCCGTTAATTTGCTGAAATGCCATGGCAGAGTTTTGTACACGATCTGTTTGCTAAAATGTCGATGGGCATTTTTTGTTTTGTACTCGACATGATTGCTGAAATGCATAATCATGTAGTATAGTTTTGTACTCGATGGATATACATTTCCTACTTCGCCTTAAATTAATCACCAACCACTGTATCTCATAATTAAACAGATGGACAGAACTTGGATACTGCATGGACACTTATGTTCCCCTTCATATATAAATGGTGTTCAACCCTTTATGGGGTTTATTAGAGCTCATGAAGGTCACAACCTGGACGTGTATTGCCCGCGCTGCACATGTATGAATGGTGAGAAGAGGCCTCACCATGTAGTGGCAGATCATTTACACATTTTTGGGATGGACCGCACATATGTTAGGCGGGTTTAGCATGGTGAACCATATAATGATCCTTTAGCAGGAGAAGCAGATCTTGCTCACACTGTATGTGTGCTGGCATATGTAGTTAATTATTTATATTGATGCTGCCGCTGTTTCAATCAATAGTTTGCATTGCTGTGCAAGGTTCTGTACTCAAATTTAACTTGTTGCAGATGGATGGACGGGAAGGAGAGAAAAAGCGCTTGCTTCAGGAAACGGGTTTCAGCTCTGGGACATGTGCTGTGCCAGATGAGAAGGTAAATATGTAAAACGGCATTTGTTCAGGTTGCATCCCTTAGATGTTTGTCTAATCGGTTGATGTACTAATTGCAGAAGCATAGAGTTGAAGAGGTCTCTCAGTTTGATGGGAGATTTGAAGATGAATCTCAGTTTGATGCACCTGTGGATGGTACTGATGACGAGCCTTTCATAGACGAAGGTCCTGCACCTGAGATTATCCAGCCTACAGAAGGAGGCCGTGGACCGAGTACACAGCTTTGCGTTGAAGTGGATGCACGCCCGGAGATCATCACGGGCGTCCGGGTAGTCTCAAGACCACCCAGCCCTGATGCACCTGTGGATGGTACTGATGACGAGCCTTTCATAGACGAAGGTCCTGCACCTGAGATTATCCAGCCTACAGAAGGAGGCCGTGGACCGAGTACACAGCTTTGCGTTGAAGAGGATGCACACCCGGAGATCATCAGGGGCGTCCCGGTAGTCTCAGGACCACCCAGCCCTGATGCAAAATGTTGAGCTACTTTATGATTCGTACTCTTATGTTCTGGTGCTGTAGTATGTTATGATTTGTACGCCTTTGGCGCTAGATTAAGCATTCAGTGGATGATCGCGTTGCAAAATTTGACACCCACACAATCAG
Source organism: Lolium multiflorum (assembly GCA_030979885.1). Taxonomy (NCBI): domain Eukaryota; kingdom Viridiplantae; phylum Streptophyta; class Magnoliopsida; order Poales; family Poaceae; genus Lolium; species Lolium multiflorum. The sequence continues at coordinate 68,217 of JAUUTY010001116.1, forward strand.
TTCATCGTATGAGTAGTAGCACAATTACTTCTACAGCGATTCCTGCCAGCGCATTAGTTGGTAGCATGAAACACTTTCAGGTACTCCCCTCTGATTCATATTAATTGACTCAATTTTGTCTAGATATGGATGTATCTAGATGCATTTGTTAACTAGACTAACAAACTTGAGTCAGTTAATATGAATCCGTGTAAACCGCCCAAGTCCTCGAGCAGCTAGTTTATTGACTCTGGACTCCAAGCCTCTCGCGGCAAGCCATCGACGAAGCTTTGACCAGATCTTGGCCCGCAATTTTTTTTTGTGTGGCGAATAGCAAAGCTTTGACCAGTTCCTCTCGGGATACAGCACGCCGGTGAGCTTGCACGGTTGCCATGAGCACTTTCCGGCGGAACTTCCTCTTCAGCGCCCTCAAGCCGCTGCTGCGAGACAGCACGCAGTGCCTCGAGGTGGACGGAATTCTGGATCTCAGGGCGGGGGGTCCGCCTCGTCCGGGAACGATCTCCAGCGGGTTAACGAGGACATGCATGGCGGCCAGGGGATTTGTTTTTTGTTTTTTTTTTGGTTTGAGCTTGGGATTTGGGGTTTTTTCGGATAGGGGAGGAGGAACCGAGGAAGAGGAAGGAACAGCCGCGTGCTTGGCGCGTGGCGGTGTGCTTGAATTTCGAATTTTTGTGAAATGTTTCATTTCCCCGCTACAATTCGGGGGTTTCTTGACGCGCCAATGCGTCCCGCCGGGCAGCTTCAAGTGAATTTGGGGTGCCACACTATGGGCCCTAGTTTCAGTGAGACATGTAATGACTAGTCACATCAGTAAGTTCACTGTGTAATAAAATATGTTACCCCTCCCCTTTATGTAGCACCCCTTCTCTCCCGATCGAGTGCCGATTGCCGACGGATGCAAGCCGCTAGCTCGATCCCCTCCTTTCGCCTCCACCGTCCAGGCATCCAGCTTGGAGGGGCAAGCTGCATCTAGACCAAGCGGATTAGGTAGGACTAGTAATGTTCTTTCCTTTCTCGAGATCGGTTCTTTTTTCCTCTCCTCGATATCTTGCGCATCTCTTTCCTATTCTGGGCGAAGGGGTGTCTTTCTGGTCACCCTCGAGCTGGGAGTGATTGATGGGGGTGGGGGGCGGGGGCTACCTTTTTGCAACCTTTGTAGTTTCTGCTGATCCTCACTGTATCTTTTGTCAGCTTGTACAGGAAAGGAAAGACCTCGGCGGTGGGGGCAATGGAGCGTAAGGCCACCACGCATGTGGGCAGTTGGCTGAGCCTGAGCTGCGTCCCCAGCCCCGCGAAGCAGGTACTCCGTTTGCTTATCCACTCTTTACCTTTTAAGTGTCTCTCTGCATCCTCAATCTGTTCCTGTTCTGGAATATGCTTAAAGTAGCACATGTCTTCAGCTGTTTGTGCGTAAAGCCTCTGTGACACCATGCTCTATATTCTCTGTATCAGGTTGGTACCTCCAGGTTCCGTGCTGAGGCTATGGGGAACGAGAATAGCGCCCCACCTGCTGCAGGAGCATGGCCCGATCTGCAGCACAAGAAGCGAAATGCCACTGCCGAGCTGGGCAGGGACCGCCCAGGGGTAATTTTTTTTAACCAACTTACCATGATGTAGTCTGAATCTGATACTCCCTCAGATCCAAATTAATTGACTCAACTATCTGTAGATACGGATGTATCTAGATGTGTTTTAGCTCTAGATACTACTGCCTCCATCCCAAAGCTTTGGGCTTATATTATTTTTAGAAAGTCAAACTATACCATGTTTGACTAAGCTTTTACCAAAAATCAGTAACATGCAAAATACAAAATTAATATCATTAAATAGATAATAAAATATATTTTCCTACGGTATCTACACAGTATTATATTTGTTGATAGAATGTTCTAAAATTTTGGTCAAACTTTGCTTGTTTTGATTTCTCAAAAATAAATAAGCCTTAAGCTTTTGGATGGTGGTAGTACATTCATATCTAGACAAAGCTGAGTTAACTAGTTTTTTTTGTCTGTCCATAGCTAGTGTTCACGCTGCAAAAGGCTAAGAGCATCCACTATATGCATCAGTCTATCTCATACAGTAATTCAATATCACTGCTGAGGTCTGCCTTTTGTTTTGCTATTCATATGCAGACTGAAACTTTAGGGCCTTTACTCAAAAGGAAGATCAAAACTGCGGCTGATCAGGCTGCCAGTATGTTGATGCCGCCCCCATCTTCTAAATGCCTCTACAAGCACAAGGCCACGCGCCAGCTGGGTGGTGATCTTTTAATGAATATGGTATATTTTCTTAATCCACAAAACATGCCTTGATTTTTCTCTGTTTATTGTCGGTTTTTTCTATGCTTGCCAAAAGTTTACAACAACAACAACAACCAAGCCTTTCAGTCCCAAACAAGTTGGGGTAGGCTAGAGTTGAAACCCATAAGATCTCGAAGCCAAAAGTTTAGAAACACCAAATTCGTTTGCTTACAATCATCATACAGTAATGTTCATCTACTCCAGTTCCCCTAACCCAACATAAAATGATGTTAATTACGATTTTTAGATTAAAAGAGCACCATTAGGCGCTGTTAATTACGACTTTGAGATTAAAATGTCATTTGCAATTGTTAATTACAATTTTGAGACAAATGGTTAGTTTAACCTCGATCTCTTCTGCTCTCCATTTTTCCCAACCGAACAAAAATGTAACCATTCCATTCCTCTGAAATGGAACCATTCCATTCCATTCCACGCTGTTTCAGAACCGAACACACCCTTGCATTGTTGTGAACTGTTGTCCATACACGGCCATACCCTTCCACTTACATCCAGCACTATATGCATCAGTCTGTCTCAGAGTCATTCAATATCACTGCTGAGATCTGTTCCCATTCTTATGCAGGCTGAAACTGCTGCGCCTTTACTCAAGTGGATGCAAAATGAGGCTAATGAGGCTGCTGTGAGGACGATGGTGCCGGCACCATCTTCCGAAAACCTCTACAAGCACGAGGCCATGGGCCAGCTGGGTGGTGACCTTTTAATGAATCTGGTATATTTTCTTAATCCACATACATGATTTCATTATTATCTGTTTAATTACTGTTGGCTTTGTCTAATGCTTACCAAAAGTTCAGAAACACTGCGTTTGCTTACAATCATCATACACTAATTTTTCACTTTTCAGTCTGTCTCATCCAGTATATAAACTGTTGATTTCCATTGGCTTCTTTTGTAATCATTTGCATTGTTGTCAACTGTTCTCTATGCACAACCCTATTCTTCCACTTACACCCCGCACTATTTGCATCAGTCTATCTCATAGATTTATTAAATATCAATGATGAGTTCTGTTGCTATTCATATGCAGGATGAAACTTCTGTGCCTCTACTCAAATGGATAAAAAATGATCCTGATGAGGCTGCTGTGAAGACGATGGTGCCGCCACCATCTTCTGAAAACCTCCTCAAGCACAAGGCCACGGGCCAGCTGGGTGGTACCCTTTTCAGTAAGCAGGTATATTTTCTTAATCCTCATACATGATTTGATTTTTGTCTGTTTATTGCCGGCTTTGTCTAATGCTTACCAATAGTTCAGAAACACACACCTATTCTTCCACTTACATCCAACACTATATGCATCAGTGTCTCATAGATTCATTTTATATATCACTGCTGATGTTTGTTGCTCTTCAATTTTCATATGCAGACTGAAACTGCTAAGCCTTCATTGGTCAAAAGGATTGCAACTGCTGCTGATGAGGCATCTGCAGAGGCTGCCACCAAGTTACTGTCAGCCCCACCTTCTGGATGCTTATATAAGCTCAAGTCCAAGGACCAGCCGGGCCGTAACCATCCAAGGGTTCGGGTATATTTTCTTAAGCCACATATACATGCCATGATTTATGTCTGATATTATCACCGGCTCTGTCTAATGCTTTTTGGAATTCGGAAACACCAAATTAGCATGCTTATATTCATCATACACTAATTTTTCACTGTTCAGTTTGTAACATAGTGTTATGCACTCGCTTGTCAACATTTGCATTGCTCTGAACTATGCACTTTACACAACCTAATTCTTCCACTTACATTCAGCGCTACGCACCAGTAGTACCTCCCATGTTTCCTTCACCATCCCGATGCCGAGCTTGCGGGAATATGGCGGGCCCATGTACATACCCCGCATATAACACCTCCTATGGCTCTATCTACCTTTCTAGTAACTCCTTCACAGAGTTACAGGTATGTATTCTCAGTGGTTTAGCATGAATTGGCATATAGTAAAGTCTTGTTTTTAGTCTTCCTGCTTCTTACATTTGTATCAATTTTCACATGCAGACTGTACCTTGTGAACTTCGTCCAATGATTAACCAGATGTGTCCGCATGAAGGGTCTTTCACTATGCATGGCAATGGCAAATTGATGAACACCTACACGGTCTATGAGGTGTATGTCTACAAGACGCAGGCCATCACATATTTGTATGGACATGATTGGAGAAAGTTTGCTTTTGACTACGGTCTGAAGAAGGGCGACGAGCTGAGGATCAGAAACTCAAACGGGCAGATATACGTAACTGCTTACAGAGTTGGAGACACTTCCAAATATATAATATGTAACTTTTTTCTACTCATATCTTTTGATAACTGCATTCTGAGCAGTTGTTCTAAACCATTCCCTCTGTTCTAGCTTGCTGGGTTTAACATGATCAAAGCTGCAGATCCCCTGATGGAACAGGAGCGGATGTCACAAAGGGCAACCACACCAGCACCGGCACCGGCTTCCCACTCTCCTGCATCAGCACCGGTTCCTGTACCAGCTCCGTTTACTGCATCTACCCAGCAGTCCCCTACATCAGCATTGGTTCCTGTAGAGGCCCCATATACTACACATGCCCAGCAGGCTCCTGCATCAGCACTGGTTCCTCTAGCTGCACCGTTTACTGCACCTGCCCAACAGTCTCCTGCATCAGCACCGGTTCCTCTAGAGGCACCGTTTATTGCACCTGCCCAGCAGTCTCCTGCATCAGCACCAGCTCGTGTACCAGCCCAGGCTCCTGCACCTGCCCCAGCCAGATCACCGAGGTCTCAGCTCATTGCTGTGGCCACCCGTGTGGTGACCAGGACGCATCTGAAGGCTATGTTCGTGAGTATATGACAACATAACTGCTCTTATCTTGATGTCTTCTCTGCTCAAAGTCTCACATGGTTCAGTGCATTGGTGCCATTGACTAATTTTTGGTGGTATCTCTTGCTTTGAATCAGAAATTGCCTAAAAGTATCTCCAAGGATCTCAATGCTGGCCGAAGGGGCAAGATATCCCTCGTCATGGAGAGTGAAGGTCTCACCGTGGAGGGACGGTACTCCGTCAGTCCCACAGATGGCCGCTTGGCTGTTACTTCCAGGTGGAAAAAGTTCATTGACGGTGCCAAACTTCGCATTGGATCAAAGTTGAAGGTCAAGATCTTTCGATGCCGCTGTGACATGCTGGTCATAAAGTTCGCGGTTGTCTAGTTCTGTTGTCCCATGAGCCCTTAGCAAATGCATTTGTAGTTATACTTATATAAGGTTATCTTATCTGAACTGCTAATTAATTGTATGGGTGGTAAAACTCTGGCAAGCTTTTGCTCTTAGCAAGTATGTATGTATGATCAGCTATTATGATAACTAATGTTTGTGTTCATCTTAATTTGCATTTCCGTTTTAGAAAAAAACTTAATTTCTATTTTGGCTGACCTGTTAGAGAACTATCAGATTGAACCCACAACATGATTCAAATAGATTCATTACACCAAGCCACATGTCTTGACCTTGCTATACACTACTTCCATTAATCAGTGCAAGAAGGCTTACCTGAGCTGCCTGAACCATGGCAGATTCGAATCCACCTTATCTATCTAGAAATACAACCTTTGCAGAAAGAGGATTTGCAGTATGGGGAGGCTGACATTGGGGACCCATGAGCCGCCAGCCGTCGTCAACGTTTCCAAAGGTATGTGAGATCGAAAGAAAAATAAGCCAAAAATCAGTAAACAAAATTCAAGAAAAGAAACATTTACCTTCTCGAGAGGATTACACGTGACCCATGAGGCAGCAAGATCCTCAACTATTTCAAGGCTAGGATCAAAAGAAACAAGAAATAGCTTTAAATACTTAGAAAAAATAAATCCATCAGAAACTTTATCGTTCATAGAGGATGACATGTGGGACCGACTTGCCAGCTGCGTCGTCATCGATCGTTTCAAAGGGGGGCGTGGAAAGAAAAAGGCAAATAGCCATAAATTAGGGGAAAAAATAAATCCAACAAAGGAAACTTTTATTGTTCATGAGGATGACATGCGACCCATGCAGCCACAGCCTTCCCTAACGTTTCAAAGCCTAAGATGAGATTGAAAGAAAAAGGCAAGTGACATAATATCATGAGCCAAAAATAATCCAAGAAAAGAAACTTTATTGTACATAGATGACATAAGTCCCATTTGTAAGGCTGTCCTCAACGCTTTCCAAGGCGCACAGACTGAAAGAAAAATGAAGTAGCTTCTAAATCGTGTGAAAAATCCAAGAAAAGAAAGATTTCAATTGGGCCGCATCTCACATCTCTGCCTTCAACTATCCCGCCTGGCCTTTTGACTCGTACACTCTCAGCCCACTCCAAACAGAAAGTTTGGATTCTTTTCTCTCAAAAAACAGAAAGTCCTATGCTCAAAACAAAAAACAAGGAGATTCAACATATAAGTTTGTTTATGTAGATATAAAGATTTAATTTATCCGTTTGCAATAGCTCAGAGGCAAATACAATGTTTATTGTCTGCAAAATAAGATATCACATGTTTCTTGTACGGGGAGACTGACATCGGGGACCCATGAGCAAAGTCATCAACGTTTCAAAGGCGGTGGAGTTCGAAAGAAAAAATCCAAAAATCAGTTGGTAAAAAAATCCAAGAAAAGAAAAACATTTATCGTTTCAGAGGATGACATGCGGACCCATGAGGCAAGAGCATCCCCAACGCTTTCAAAGTCGCAGAAGAGATCTAAAGAAAATGGCAAGTGATATAATATCGAGCCAAAATAATCCAAGAAAAGAAACTTTATTGTACATAGGATGACATAAGTCCCATTTTGTAGAAGGGGCCGTTCCTAACGTCAAGACTACATATGACCAAAAGAAATATGAGGCAGCAAAGATTCCCCCAACAAGCCTCCAAGGCTAGCAGGGGAAAAGAAAAAAAGGAAATAGGCCATAAATTAATTAGGGGTCAAAAATAAATCCACCAAAGAAAACTTTATTGTTCATGAGGATGACATGTGGACCGCACTCGCCAACAAATGGGTCTTCATCGTTTTCAAAGGGGCAGTGGATAAAAAGAAAAGGCAAATTAGCCGTGAAATTAGGGGTCGTACACCTAAGAAAGGAAACTTATTGTTCGTAGAGGATGACATGCTGACCCATGAGCTGCCAGGCCACTAATGCTCAAAGGCATGAGACTCGAGCAGCTATAGTTTCACCAAATATCGGGAGCCAAAATAATCCAAGATTTATTGTACATAGAGGATGCATATGTGGGTCCCATTTTGCAGCAGTGGTCTCAATGTTTGAAATGCGGCTTGAGATAAAAAGAAAAAGAAAGTAGCCAAAAATAGGGGGTCAAAAAATCCAAGAAAAGAAAGTTGATGGACATAGAGGATGACATGCGGGTCCCTTGAGCCAACAGAACTTACTCAACGTTTCAAAGGGTGCAGGGGATCAAAAGAAGCAAGCCAAAAATCAGAGGGTGAAAAAAAATCCAACAAAGGAAACTTATAGCACATGAGGATGACATGTCCCATGAGCCACAGGGTTCCCCAACGTGCTTCAAACGTGCATGAGATCGGAAGAAAAGGCAAGGACCAAACATCAGAGCCAAAATAATTCAAGAAAAGAAACATGATTTACATAGAGGATGACATGCTGTCCCATTTTGCAGCAGAGGTCCCCGTTTGAGAGTGACACAGGGATCGAAAGAAAAAGGCAAGTGACCGAATATGAGGTGCCAAAAATAACTAAGAAAAGAAAGTTTTATAGTACATAGAGGATGACATATGGGTCCCATTTTGCAGCAGCGGTATCACCGTTGAGAGGCGTTGTGATCGAAAGGAAAAGGTATGACCAAATATGAGGTGCCAAAAAAATCCAAGAAAAGAAAGTTTTATACATATGAGATGACATGCGTCCCATTTAGCAAGAATGCAGATTTCACTCGTTTGAGAGGCGGCAGATCGAAAGAAAAGGCAAGTGACCAAATATGAGGTACAAAAATAACTCCAAGAAAAGAAAGTTGATAGACATAGAGGATGACATGCGGTCCCATTTCACAGCAGCTGTCTCAACGTTTCCAAGGCTATTAAGGGATCAGAAAAGGAAGTGAGCTTTAAATCGTGGGTCAAAAAGCTAAGAAAAGAAAGAATTTTGGTTCATAAGAGGATGACATGCGAGACCCAAGATCAGAAACGGCTCGGACGCAGAGCGTTGAACGAGATGGCGCGATCGAGAAAAAAACAATGCTAGAGAGGCTGCCATCTGGGCCCTACATCCCTCGGCGGTGCGGCTTTGCGTGGGACTCAAGCCTAGCGTAACCCGGCACTGCTGACAGCACCACTGTCCCGGCCACCATACGCGACGTTTTGGCCGCTTTCGTCGGGCTAGGTGGCCTCAAAACGAGAAAAAAGTTTTGACATGCACCACGAGGACCAAAATCGGTCACTATGGTGTGAACTAAAACCACGGCATGACTTCAACTTGCCGCCATGGTAACTTTCTCTTGTAGTGCTTGTTGTTCAAACACTTTACCCGAAATTATCTAGACTTTTAGAGAGACCAATCATGCAAACCAAATTAAACAAGCTCTACAGTAGTTCTTCATTAATAGATTAAACTACATGATGCAAGAGCTTAAACATGATCTATGAGAGCTCAAAACAATCTAAATTTCCAAACCATATGCAGCATTTTCTGATTCCAACCAAATAGCAATTTAACGAACATTAAAGCATAATTAAGAACACAAGTGTTCCATATGAAAAAGCGGAGCGTAATATCTCCAATATAAGAATGATGGGATCCAACTTTATTCAAACCAAAACAAAAATAAAAGCAAACCGACGCTCCAAGTAAAGAACATAAGATGTGATGGAATAAAAATATAGTTTCACTAGAAGTGACCTGATAATGTTGTCGATGAAGAAGGGGATGCCTTGGGCATCCCCAAGCTTAGATGCTTGAGTCTTCTTAAAATATGCAGGGATGAACCACCGGGGCACCCAAGCTTAGGCCTTTCACTCTTCTTGATCATAGTATATCATTCTTCTCTTGACCCTTGAAAACTTCTGCCACACCAATTAGAGGGTTAGTGCATAATTAAAAATTCACACATTCACAGGTGACACAATCATTCTTAGCACTTCTTGGACATTTCACAAAGCTTCTGAAAGTTAATGGAACAAAGAAACTCATTCAACATAGCAAAAGCGGCAATGCAAAATAAAAGGCAGAATCTGTCAAAAGACAGTCCATAAAGATGAATCTGAAAGGGGCACTTAACTTGCTCAAACGGAAAAACTCAAAACTAATGAAAGTTGCGTACATATATGAGATCACGCCAGACATTTTCAGATTTTTTTTGACTCTCACGAGAGATCCGTGCTTTAATTCGTGACGCATACACGTTGTTTCACAAGCAAAGAATCCAAATCTAGCATCAACTTTAACATAGAAACTTTAATTGGCACAACATGATAAGGAGAGGTTGCTACAGTAGTAAACAACTTCCAAGACTCAACAATACAGTAAATAAAATGAAACATGGGTTATCTCCCAAGAAGTGCTTTTCTTTAACGCCTTTCAGCTAGGCGCAGAAAGTGCAAATCAAGTAACATCAAGAGAAGAAGCATCAACATCATAGCTTGTTCTAATAATAGAATCAAAAGGCAACTTCATTCTCTTTCTAGGGAAGTGTTCCATACCTTTCTTGAGAGGAAATTGATATTTAATATTACCTTCCTTCATATCAATAACAGCACCAACAGTTCGAAGAAAAGGTCTTCCCAACACAATAGGACAAGATGCATTGCATTCAATATCCAAGACAACAAAATCAACGGCAAGGTTATTGTTAACCGTAATACGAACATTATCAATCCTCCCCAAAGGTTTCTTTTTAACATTATCAGCAAGATTAACATCCAAATAACAATTTTTCAATGGTGGCAAGTCAAGCATATCATAAATTTTCTTAGGCATAACAGAAATACTTGCACCAAGATCACATAAAGCATTACATTCAAAATCATTGAATTTCATCTTAATGATGGGCTCCCAACCATCTTCTAACTTCCTAGGAATAGAAGCTTCAAGTTTTAATTTCTCTTCCCTAGCTTTAATGAGAGCATTTGTAATATGTTTTGTAAAGGCTAAATTTATAGCACTAGCATTAGGACTTCTAGCAAGTTTTTGTAAGAACTTTATAACTTCAGAGAATATGAAAATCATCAAAATCTAAACCATTATGTTCTACAGCAATGGAATCATTGTCACCAATATTTTGAAAAATTTCAGCAGTTTTATCACAAACAGCAGTTTCAGGCAATTTTGTACGCTTTGCACTAGGAGTAGAAACATTGCCAACACCAATTATTTTACCATTGATAGTAGGAGGTGTAGCAACATGTGTAGAATCAACATTACTAGTGGTGGTAATAGTCCAAACTTTAGCTACATTATTCTCTTTAGCAAGTTTTTCTTTTTCTTCTCTATCCCACCTAGCATGCAATTCAGCCAATCTAATATTATCATTAATTCGAACTTGGATGGCATTTGTTTTAGCAAACCTAGCATCTTTAACTTCCTCAGGCATAACTTTCAGTTTTAAAAGATCAACATCAAGAGCAAGACTATCAACCTTAGAAGCAAGAACATCAATTTTACCAAGCTTTTTTCTTCAACAGCTTTATTGAAAGTGGTTTGTGTACTAATAAATTCTTTAAGCATGACTTCAAGATCAGAGGGTGCACTTTTATTGTTGTTGTAGGACCTAAATATAAGCCATATAGTTTTTGGCACGGAAATTAAGAAACACACTTTTGGGAAAAATTACACCTTGTTTGGTTAGGATTAACCCTAGGCAATTAACGTGAGCTAATAGAGGACTTTGCATAAGCTAAGAAAACATAATCGAATCACTAAAAATATTTTCCATACAAGTGGGGCAACGTAGTAAACCTTATATTATGGAATTTTTCTCAAAACACTATATGGCTTATATGTATTCCTATTATTGTTGTAAGAATTACCATAAAAATTACCATAACCAACATGTAGCATTTTCCGATTCCAACCAAATAGCAATTTAACGAAGCAATTTCAGACCAAGAAATTATTAAAAGAATTAAGAACACAAGTGTTCCATATGAAAAGGCGCGGAGAGTAATATCTCCAATATAAGAATGATGGGATCCAACTTTATTCAAACTAAAACAAAAACAAACAACCGACGCTCCAAGTAAAGAACATAAGATGTGTGATGGAATAAAAATATAGTTTCACTAGAAGCACTGGCTGTTGCGATGAAGAAGAGGATGCCTTGGGCATCCCCAAGCTTAGATGCTTGAGTCTTCTAAAATATGCAGGCATGAACCACCGGGTATCCCTGCTTAGACCTTTCACTTTTCTTGATCATAGTATATCATCCTCTCCTATTGAAAACTTCCTCCACACCAAACTTCAAGCAAACTCATTAGAGGGTTAGTGCATAATCAAAAATTCATATATTCAGAGGTGACACAATACACTGGACATTGCACAAGTCAAAGTTAATGGAACAAAGAAACTCATTCAACATAGCAAAAGCGGCAATGCGAAATAAAGCCAGAATCTGTCAAAAACAGAACAATCCGTAAAGACGAATTTTGCATACTTCCGTTGCTCAAATCATAAAACTCAAAACTAATGAAAGCTGCGTACATTATCTGAGGATCACACACGTAAATTTTCAGATTTTTTTGACTCATCTACAGAGATTTCTGCGCGAATTCGTGACAGACAAGAAATCTGTTTCTCTGCACAGCAATCCAAATCTAGCATCAACTTTACCATAGAATCTTTACTTGGCACAAAAACATGATATGGAGAGGCTACTGTAGTAAACAACTTCCAAGACTCAACAATATAGTAAATAAAATGAAACTTGGGTTATCTCCCAAGAAATGCTTTTCTTTAAAGCTAGGCGCATAAAGTGCAAATCAAGTAACATCAAGAGAAGAAGCATTAACATTATAACTTGTTCCAATAATAGAATCAAAAGGCAACTTTATTCTCTTCTAGGGAAGTGTTCCATACCTTTCTTGGGAGGAAATTGATATTTAATATTACCTTCCTTCATATCAATAACAGCACCAACAGTTAAAAAAGGTCTTCCCAACACAATAGGATAAGATGCATTGCATTCATCCAAGATAACAAAATCAACTGGGACAAGGTTATTGTTAACCGTAATACGAACATTATCAATCCTCCCCAAAGGTTTCTTTTTAACATTATCAGCAAGATTAACATCCAAATAACAATTCTTCAATGGTGGCAAGTCAAGCATATCATAAATCTTTTTAGGCATAACAGAAATACTTGCACCAAGATCACATAAAGCATTACACTCAAAATCATTGAATTTCATCTTAATGATGGGCTCCCAACCATCTTCTAACTTCCTAGGAATAGAAGCTTCAAGTTTTAATTTCTCTTCCCTAGCTTTAATGAGAGCATTTGTAATATGTTTTGTAAAGGCCAAATTTATAGCACTAGCATTGGGACTTCTAGCAAGTTTTTGTAAGAACTTTATAACTTCAGTAATATGACAATCATCAAAATCTAAACCATTATGTTCTACAGCAATAGAATCATTGTCACCAATATTTTGAAAAATTTCAGCAGTTTTATCACAAGCAGTTTCAGCAGTTTCAGGCAATTTTGCACGCTTTGCACTAGGAGTAGAAACATTGCCAACACCAATTATTTTACCATTGATAGTAGGAGGTGTAGCAACATGTGTAGAATCAACATTACTAGTGGTGGTAATAGTCCATACTTTAGCTACATTATTTTCTTTAGCAAGTTTTTCTTTTTCTTCTCTATCCCACCTAGCATGCAATTCAGCCAACATTCTAATATTATCATTAATTCTAACTTGGATGGCATTTGTTTTAGCAAACCTAGCATCTTCAACTTTCTCAGGCATAACTTTCAATTTTAAAAGATCAACATCAAGAGCAAGACTATCAACCTTAGAAGCAAGAACATCAATTTTACCAAGCTTTTCTTCAACAGTTTTATTGAAAGCAGTTTGTGTACTAATAAATTCTTTAAGCATGACTTCAAGACCAGAGGGTACACTCTTATTATTGTTGTAAGAATTACCATAAGAATTACCATAACCATTACCATTATTAGAAGGATATGGCCTATAGTTGTTGTTACCATAATTATTCCTATAAGCATTGTTGTTGAAATTATTACTCTTAATGAAATTCACATCAACATTTTCTTCTTGAGCAACCAATGAAGCTAAAGGAACATTATTAGGATCAATATGAGATCTACCATTTGCAAGCATAGACATAATAGCATCAATCTTATCACCCAAAGAAGAGGTTTCTTCAACAGAATTTACCTTCTTACCTTGAGGAGTTCTTTCAGTGTGCCATTCAGAGTAATTGATCATCATATCATCAAGTAGTTGTTGCGGCGCCCAGGGTGATGGACATAAAAGTACCTCCAGCAGCTGAATCCAATAGGTTCCTCGAGGAAAAATTCAATCCTGCATAAAAGGTTTGGATGATCATCCAAGTAGTCAGTCCATGGGTTGGGCAATTCTTTACCAAAGATTTCATTCTCTCCCATGCTTGAGCAACATGTTCATTATCAAATTGTTTAAAATTCATAATGCTACTTCTCAAAGATATAATCTTAGCAGGAGGATAATATTTACTAATAAAAGCATCTTTACATTTAGTCCATGAATCAATACTATTTTTAGGCAAAGAAAGCAACCAATCTTTAGCTCTTCCTCTTAATGAGAAAGGAAACAATTTCAGTTTTATAATATCACCATCTATATCCTTATACTTTTGCATTTTACAAAGTTCAACAAAATTATTAAGATGGGCAGGCAGCAGCATCATCAGTACTAACACCAGAAAATTGCTCTCTCATAACAAGATTCAGTAAAGCAGGTTTAATTTCATAAAATTCTGCTGTAGTAGCAGGTGGAGCAATAGGAGTACATATAAAATCATTATTATTTGTGCTAGTGAAATCACACAACTTAGTATTTTCAGGAGTACCCATTGTAGCAGTAATAAAAGTAAACTAAGCAAGTAAAATGAAGACAAGTAACTAATTTTTTTGTATTTTGATATAGAGCAAGACAATAAGTAAAGTAACTAATTTTTTTGTGTTTTTAATATGAAGCAAACAAGACAGAAAGAATAAAATAAAGTAAAGTGCAAGACAAAACAAAGTAAAGAGATTGGATGGAGACTCCCCTTGTAAATGTTGTTCTGATTGCAAGAATCTAGCGCTTCTAAAATCTTGCTTCGATGCACGTAGATGTACACGTCCTGGGAACCCCAAGAGAAAGGTATGATGCGCACAGTAGCAAGTTTTCCCTCATAAAGAAACCAAGGTTATCGAACCAAGTAGGAGCCAAGAAGCACGGGAAGGTTGTTGGTGGAGGAGTGTAGTGCGCAACACCAAGAAACCGCGCCAACGGAACCCGCACAACACAATCAAGATACTTTGCTCCCAACGAAATAGTGAGGTTGTCAATCTCACCGGCTTGCTGAAAACAAAGGATTAAGCGTATCGAGTGGAAAATGGTGTTTGTTTGCAAAGAACAGTAAAAACAGTAGAATGTATTCAGATGTAAAAGAATGGACCGGGGTCCACAGTTCACTAGTGGTGTCTCTCCAATAAGATAACTAACATGCTGGGTGAACAAATTACAGGTGGGCAATTGACAAATCAAGATTCAATACATATCAACGATGATTACTATGTGATTTAATTAGGGCATTACGACAAAGTACATAGACCGCTATCCGCCATGCATTCATACAAATAACGTTAGCATCCGCACTTCTCCAAAAGATAAAGTTAGAAACAAATGATACAGCATTAAGTATGGTGCGTAATGTAATCAACACAAATATCCTTGGAACAGCATCGATGTTTTATCCCTAGTAGCAACAAGACATCCACAACCTTAGAACTTTTTGTCACTGTCCCAGATTCAATGGAGGTGAACCCACTATCGAAAGCATAAATACCCCTCTTGGAGTTACAAGTATCAACTTGGCCGGAGCCTCTAGCAACTGAGAGCATGCAAGAACATAAACAACACATATATGATAGATTGATAATCAACTACGATAATATTCTAGATTCATCGGATCCCACCAAACACAACATGTAGCATTATAAATAGATGATCTTGATCATGTTAGCAGCTCACAAGATCTAAACAATGATAGCACATGCGGAGAAGACAATCTAGCTACCGCTATGGACCCATAGTCCAAGGATGAACTACTCACGCATCAATCCCAGAGGCTGCATGATGATGAGCTCCTCCCAAGTGATGATTCCTCCAAGACGGCAGCCGAGGCGCATCAACTCCCGAGACGGGATTGGCGGCGGCGGCGTCTCGGGAAGGTTTTTATCGTGGCTCTCGGTACAGGGGTATTCGTGACGAAGGCTTTAAGTAGGCTGGCAGTAGGTCGTGGGCGCCTACGAGGGCCCCACACCGGTGGGCCGCGCGCCAGGGCCCGGCCGCGCCGCCCGTGTCCGGGGTACTCAGGCCCCACTTCGTTATTCCCATTTTCCGGAAGCTTCAGGAAAAATAGGACCTCGGGCGCAGATTTACCAATCGTGAATATTTCCTTACTAGATTTCTCAAACCAAAAATGTTGTAAAACAAGAATCATGCTTTCGGCATCTTGTTAATAGGCTAGTTCCAGAAAATGTATAATAATGCTGTAAAGTATGTATAAAATATTCAAGTATTGTAAAAGTAGCAGGGAACATAAGAAATTATAGATACGTTTGAGACGTATCAAGCATCCTCAAGCTTAGTTCATCCCGAGTAGGTAAACGATAACACAAATAATTTCTCAAGTGACATGCTACCAACATAATCTTGATCAACATTATTGTACAACATATGAGATGAATGGAGTGATCTGAAACAAAAGATTGCTAACAAAGATAATAACAAACAAATGAATCATATAGTAAACTTTTTTATGAATAGTACTTTCAAGACAAGCATCAATAAGACTTGTATAAGAGATCTAACTCATAAGCAATAATTTCAAAGTAAAGGCATTGAAGCAACACAGCGATTACTGTTTCAGCAATTGCTTTCAACTTGTAACATGCATCGTGGATATTTGTCAACATAGAGTAATATAACAAGTGCAATAAGTAAACATGTAAGTATCAATGCAACAGTTAATCACAAGTGTTTGCTTCTAAGATAGAAAAAGGTTTAAACCTGACTAACATAAAGAAAAGAATCACTTCTAGAGAGTGTGGGAAGCATGGATTACTATTCTTAAAGTTAGAGCTTTGTTTCCTTGAAAAACATAGAAACAATTTTGTCAACTAGAATAATAATAAATATGCTATATAATACTTCTTTTATTACATTGCTACGCCACCAAATGCTTGAGATAGATGTTACTATCTACGTTAATTCTAATTACGAAATATTTCCATATATTTAATCTAATGCATTGTATCTCAGGTTGTACCTATATTTACTTTGGAGGACATGCATGTACTTGATTAAGCAGCTATAATGTACCTATGGTTCCAGTATACAACTCCACTCTCTTTCATCATTTAATATAAATTGCCACATAAGCAAGATGCCTAAAACTACCAACGGTGATCATACACCAATATCATGCACACGATATTTACTTATGATACTACCCCATAGTGCAGGTATCATAGGTATTATTATATTTAATGTTTTGTAGAATCTCAATGCAAATTTGTGTACATGATGTGTTTGCCATTGTTTTAGCTTTTAATGCTATGATACAAGATTTCATATTAGAGTGTCTAATAGTGTATCACTTCATTTACTAAAACAAGTATTATGTCATCTATACAAATTTTAAACAACATATACACAAATTTCCAGCCTATAAAGTTTAGAAGATTTTATAATATATTTACCACCTTATTTCATGATAGTCATTTGTAGAGCTGACGTGCTGATTTTGCTTATGCAAGATAAGAGCCCACACCTCTTCTCTCTCCTAATCTCTCTCCTCCAACTAAGAAAATTTATAATATTTTATCTTATAAATAATTAATCGTACCTTATCAGATTGGCTTCTGCACAGATAAGACTACATCTTCACCTCATTAATCACGTATCATCGTATTTCACACACAGATGTAATGATACTATTTATGAGCATCTGATTTGCAGCCAGTTCAAGATACCGCGCTAACAAACCCCATTGCGAAAGGCCTAAAGCATGGACTACTTGTCAGGACGTATAGGATACACCTAGCTAATTGCAGATCCCCCTAAGCCAAGGGGTGAAATCTCCACTCAGATCTAATCAACAAGACAGCCTGGTTGGCATACCAACTCTATTCAGGATCACCCAAATTTAAGCAAGATATAATTGTTGCTGTGGTATACCATTTAGTATATTCCCACCAAGAGAGCCGATCAAGCAATGTACGCCAGCTTAGGGGTTCGCTCCTTGAGGCCGCCATGAGCTGCCCAAGGGACTCGCCCAATACTTTTTCCTACCTATATACTTGCATGCCTTGGAAGTTCGAGAGTTTGGCTTTATAAGCAGTTGTACTCGTTTGTTTTCATAGTTCCCACTTTGTAGCACGCCATGCAAACACAATTTTCGTAAAGAGATTAAAGTATACTTAATTGTTTTCTGCAATCACATTTCGTTCCTGTCAATCAAGCTCACATGTACCTGATGACTTTATATGGGTCTCCACTTTTAAACGTGCTTATCAATATGTCCACGATATAATATACGGCTTGCAACCAACAAAGATTGCGCGTGCGTAGTGTATGATGGAGCTAATCAGGAACGAATTATTGACAAATAAAGTTGCGTGTGACGAGCTGACGATCCCATTATCGATACCTTGTGGGACAGGTGCATATACGTTATAATCATACCGATGCTCGAGACTGGACTGCAGTAATCTAGTAGACCGCCATGCTTCGTCTTCCCATGCAAGAGGATCCAACGTTAATTTCTGCATCGCGACAAAGTGAATGAACTTAATCAAAGAAAATGCTTGATTAGGTGTGGACCATACTGATGATTTAGATATATCTTTAGCTTCTGAATAACGCAGTTTGTTTGCCTTTTGTTGCTTGGAATAATGATGGTGTCTTTACAGGTGCTTTCGCTGAATTCTATGCACATATCGACGACGAAGCAGGTAGTCCCTCCTTCACCGAAACTCTGGCGGTACACTATGGTGAGCAGCTCAGATCGTAGAAAGATGCATGCAGAATTGCGGGAGGGAAAGAGGTCACGGAAAACCGCCTCTTCAAGCATGAGAATCAACAGAATGACAACTTATCAATTGTTTGGCGTCCTTCCTACTACTCTCCGTCTCATTGCCATAATTTAACCAATATATTACGCGTATTACAAAACATATATCATTAAACCCTGATGTCATATTTTTGCACCAGGAATTTTACGCCTACAATCCTGACACATCGACAATTTATTAATCTAGCCGACACAAGCAGAGGCTTGAACTCCACCAGACGCAGGAGTATCACGCTGCTACCCCGTGTGGAGTTTGTGGCAGGCCATGGATTTCTTCATTCCTGGTGGGTCAAGGCGAAGAGTAGGACACTACTAAAGATGAAGGGCAAGAGCTAATAGAAAGTAGAAAGAAATAATTTGTGTGACAACATAGGTGATGGTTATTGCGCACCTGCTTGCTCTTTTCCTCGACATACGGTAAAATTGTACTCCATTGCTTAAGGGCCTTTTTTGATTCATAGGAATGTTGGAGGAAAGACATAGTGATGGAAATTTTTCTTTGGTGGAAATATTTATCCATTTGATTAAAAAAAGACCATAAGAAAAATGCTGCAATTTTTTCTTTTTGGTATAGGTTTTAAAGGGAAACCAAAAGAATTTACACCATACCTCTTAATTTACAAAAAATAAACAAAGAGACAAAATCTATAATTATAAATGATAATAACCTAATCTAATTTTATAATCATTTTAGCCCCCTGATTTGATTATGGTTTCGGAATTTCTATGTGTTTTTCCTTATTCCTATGAATCAAACGCTCAATTTCATAAATTTTATGTTTTTTTATAATCCTACAGTTTGCACATGTTATTTCTAAGATGTTTCTGCATTTTTGTATTCTCGCGTTTATAAACTTGTGAATCAGACAGGTCCTAGGGGCGTGGGGTAAATTTGGTATCCTGCTATACGGATATGTGAACCGTAGCCCATAACACCCATTGCCATCCTTAGAAATCGAATAGAGCTATGGAGGGAAAAAATATGTATGTCTAGTCGATTGATGCACAAAGCGTGGTAGGCCGTGGTAGAACACCAGAATCTACATGTCGACCAGACGGAAGGACGTACAGTACGACCCATGCCTGACCAGGCGACGGAGATTCAATAAACTCGACATGACGTACGTACGATTCAGATGTGCCGAACACATCGATCATGTACCATTACACGCACACAGTGTAATCGGATCAGCCGCTATGTCTTCATGTATGCTGGCCGGCTGTCGATCATCTCTATATACGTGTTTTCGATCTGTAAACGAGCTGCTTGCTCCCATTGAAGTAATGCAGCGTACTACGTTCGTACCGTGCATTTAGAACACCATGGGGAAAGTGAAAGCTCTGCAACGGAAGACATGCCGAGGTGTTCGAGAGCATCCTCAACCATGCCGTCCGGTGTGGTAGTCATATCTATTTTTATAAATGAGCAATATGCTGTTTAATATGATTTTGATGTGAGAAAATTCTGGTTTCCCGCTAACAATAATGTCAAAAGGTCAGTCGACAACATGTTCGTATTTAACATAGTCGGCGTTCTTGGAGATAAATCCTCATGCATACAATACAATGTGATTCGACTATGTGAAATTGAAACCAGTATCCATATTTTGAAGCTGGGACGATCACCTTCGTCTGAACGGCGTCACGACTTTAATCAGTCTGCTACATGCTCTAATTTT
This sequence comes from Lolium multiflorum, assembly GCA_030979885.1. Lineage (NCBI taxonomy): Eukaryota > Viridiplantae > Streptophyta > Magnoliopsida > Poales > Poaceae > Lolium > Lolium multiflorum. The sequence goes on from JAUUTY010001116.1 coordinate 88,524, forward strand.
GAGTTCATGCATGACGGACCACCTGACGAAAACTCAAAAATCGTAACCATTCTGTCCTTTGCACCCAATGGTCTGCTGCTGCATCGTTTGCAGAATGCAGTTGCAGACGCACGTAGCACGGTTTTGCGTAAATGGGATGTCACCCTGCTCTTCCTGGATACCGATATACATGTGTGAGCGAGAACACACATGCACGAGAAAGGATTTGGCATGCTCGAGGGAGTCACTCTCCTAATCCAAGTTGACAATGGTATCGTCTTCAATTTGGAGTACGGTCGTTCCGTGGTGTAATGATCGACTTGAGATAATGATAACATCTATACCTAATGATGTATTGATGATTTTGGTGGTAATGTGTTGCTTTTTCGTTTATCTATTAGCATGGGTATCCCACTTTGGTTCCTATCTTGTTGATTTTCTTTTCAACATATATACATAATGTCGATGAGTGCGGGAGCGCTGAGACATACCCACAAGGTAAAAGAGCTAGTCTGCATTACGAGAGTCTGCAGTTATACATGTTCAAGAAATAGTATAGTTTGATATTTCAGTTTTCTGGCTTTTCATCTCCTTGATCATGTGATAGTTTCCTTGCCAACGGGTTGTTAAGAGGTAACGCTAGGCTGCCGTGACCTGAGACAGCAGCTCAGTCTCGGGCTCGTCTTCGCCACACTGCAAAACGCCAGGTCATCCATTGCGCCTTCGCTCCGCTAATTGTTTATCAGCACTCACTCCCGGCCTGCTTTCAAGCCCATAGCGCCACGGGCGGGAGCCATGATGTATCTGCGCCAGGCATAATCTGCCACTGCCATGGGCAGAGAATTTATTTCTTCGTCACAGACAAAAAGAAATATAAAAATGCTGGCAGAGAAGGTATGTCAGCTGCTTACAGAAGCCATAATGCATATATCATTCAAACTACAAAATATCAAGCCGTGAATAGCAGGATGACGTCATAATAAAGACATCGAATGCATGTATATTTATAACAGGAAGTTGCATTCTTACTTAAATTAGTTGCCTTAACGAGTTAATTAATATAGCTACTTTGTTCTGAGAGTACTTCGCTGCTAGTAATGGCCTCGTTAAGAAAGAATCCCGCGAGTTCCTCTTGAATTGCTCGTATGCGATCCTCCGTTATGAGAGTGTCCCGCAGGCGTATCATCTATATTTAAAAAAGGAGATCAATATATGAATGGAACTCAATACAATTGATGGTAATAAGATTAATTGTGAATATTTGTTCACTTATTACCCAGAGTGGTGAGAAGGCCCGCATCCTCAGAATGTACTCATCTCACTAATGAAGTCATAGACTATATCCACATAAGTTGCCCTGTTCTCGCCCACTTTACTAAAAAATAGTTCGATCAAAACTTAAAATTCTACATCACATTTCAACAAAAATATCAAAGAGATTCACAAAGACATAATTGGTATATATACATACGGCGTGGTAATCGTTAATGTAAGCTCCTATTTCCATTTACCGAACGTATTGATGAATCGTTTCCAAGCCCCCGCTCGCAAAGAAGAAATGAGTAAATGAGTTATTGATTAGTTGATGATATCGTCGAATGAGAACAGATGAAGATGCCGATACGAAATTGATTGAAATTACCTCTGGAGCAGGGCAGCCATGTTCGCCCATTCCGCATGTTCTTTACGTTTCGAGTCATGACCTTTACGACTCCTTTGTGAAGATCAATGATTAGGAGAATAAAGTGGAATCTGCACAAGCATAGCTCAATGATTAGAGAATAAAGTGGAAGTTGCACAAGCATAATGTATGTTATAACACTCACTTGAAGTTGTAGGGAAAGAATATATCCTCTTTGTCTGCTTGCTTCACTAAAAACATTACCATGTTGTCCTCTGTGTCTCGAACCGTAACTTCATGAACTGTGTTTGGGTCAATGAACCCGATGTCATGGAGCTTGCCTCTTTTGCATTCGAGCTTCTTCATTCTGCATAATTAATATATAGCGTACACAAAGAATATAGTGAGGATAATTGTTAGTGCAAATGAATGAGCTGAGCTACAGACTTAATTACATAAATAAATCACTTACAAGGGCAGAGAATCGATGATAGCTTTGTCGGTGCGCTGCCTTGATTGAATAACTCAAATAGTTCTTCTAACTGTTTATCTCCTACTCTTAAGTAATGCTCATCTCTGGAGATACACCGAGGTAGCGACACCTCTTCATGCTTTCGTGTACCACTATAACCTTCGTGATTCAGTCTAGATCCAGCAAGGAGCTCGCCAAGTTTGACGATCTTCAGATCTATACATGCTTCAATTACCTGAGCCGTTGGATACCCGCACTAACCGATGCTCCCCCGATCTTCTAGCCTCCCGTTCGATCATCGATGCCGTCTCTGGATCATCATAGGGCTGCACGACGAAGTGGGGTATGGCCTGATTGTCCTGCTGTCCATGCTTCTTTGCTCGCTCTATAGGACTGTCCAAGAGAGCGGTCATGATCAGATCTCAGCTCAGGTCTCTTCATTCTCGTCTCGGCAAAGTGCTTCACTGTATGCGGTGGAATAAACATCTTCTTCGGCGCAAGAAACGCCTTTTGCTCTTCATCGCTTCATGTGGTAACAACTCGAGTCTGTGTCTCATCTGTTGATGATCTCTTCTGAGCTGTAGGAGGTGCCGTGTGTTAGCTTCCTTTGCTTAGGCGGAGGCTGCCGGAGTCTCCCCCGATGGTGAGGAGGCTGCAGAAGGATCATCATCGCGCATAGGAGAATCATCACGCGGAGGAGACTCATCACGCGGAGGAGACCCTGCAGGTGGCGGAGGAGGCGGAGGAGGTGGCCTGCTTGGTGGCTTCTCACCTGGAAACACAATGTTCTCCTTCCGCCATTGCACGGTGGTTCTACGGGCTTCTCCCAGTTCTTTGATTTCCCCATCTTCACCTGCAGGGTGCTCAAGCACCATCCCCTCATAATCTCTCAACACTTCATCCACCATCACAACAGCAAAGTCGTCTTGGACCGGACGGCAATGGTAAGACCTTGTAGGTAAGAGGATGCCGACCGCCGCCTTGAAGGATAGGTTGAAAACTTTAACATGCAGCTCACAAGGACGGCTCTCAGTGAGATCATCCACGGGGGGGTAGCGAGGAGGCTCGACCACCTGGTCATCATCATCATTATCCTCCTCGCTGGAGGGGCCACGCTGCTTTTCCGGTGTTGTTGAGATTGCAGCGGGACGAGGGCATTGAGCAATGGCGCAGGATCTACAGCCTGCCCCCGAGCCATCTGAGATGTAAGTACTTGGGTTACCATGGTTAATTGGGCTTGCATGGTGGTAAAACCCTCCTCTAAGGACGCTATGCGGTCTGTTTCCCTTGCCTTTCTCCTCTCATGGCTTTTATCAGGAAATCTCTTCCTTTCCGCAGGAAAGCCAATGTTCCACGGAACGGAGCCTTCTGTGCCTCGTGTTCGTCCGCCGTGTTCTTTGTTCCCAAGGGCGCGTGTCAGCTCATCGTTCTCTCTATCGGGCTGGAACCTCCCCTCCTCCACGTCCTTATGTGCTTTTTCCAGGGCTTCAATGGGAAACTTCAGATGAGCTTTCTTATAGATGCACTTCCCTGTTTCTGGATGCAACGTTCCCCCAATCCCGTAGAACCACTCCTTACACCGTTCGATCCAACCGTGTGTCCCTAATCTGATCCCTTTACTGGTCAGTTCCGCCTCAGCTGCCTGCCACTTAGGACGGTTAGCCCTGTATCCACCTGGACCCAGAATTTGGTGATATAGCTTCAACGCAGCATTTGCCTTATTTATTTCCGACCTTTTCTTAAATTCTTCTGACTCCGTGCTGTACTTCACGAATTCGTCCCAGTGATTTTTTACCTTCTCACTGTCCGGAGTCTTCTTTTTCTTGATAAGGCCGCGCAATCTTTTCTTGTGGTTCTTGAATAGTTCGGCCATCTTCTTTTCGCAAAGTCGCTGTGAGGGCCTGTCATCTTACCTTTTTAAGCTTAATTTCCTCTTCGGGGTACTATGTTGAAATGTGACATGAGCTTGGTCAGAATGCTGTTTTTGGCTACATCATCGATATAAAGACCTTGAGCTTCTTCCTCTGCAGACAGCACTAGTCCCTTTGGCTTGTTCCATTCTCGAACGGTGATCGGGACGTGGTCCCTAACAAGCACTCCGCATTGAGCTATAAATGCCTTTGCACCTTTCTCTGGAGCAATCGGTTTACCATCCTTTTCGATGTGGGTGATGTCGTGCCTAACACCGTCATCCAACTTTTTGGCCGGGCCTCGCTTCCTCGACTTTACAGAAGAAGTGCTCGATCCGGAGGGCTAAAAAAGAAATAATTCATAGTCAGTACAATTTAATTAGTTAATGCATCTAGTCGATCAACAGCGGCTTAATTAATTTATATACCTGGGTGATAACTACGGTTCCGGAGCCATTATGATGATCTTCTTCCTCACCGGCGCCATTAGGATCTTCTTCCTCAATATTCTCCGCTCCCTCACCGGAGTCATTCAAAAAAGTTGCTGTGACATCGTCACCGCCATCATCTGGAATAACGTCGTCGTCGCGATCATCCAGAGTACCGTTGGCTATGAGGTCAGCCATGAAATTTTCTTGAGTTTCATCTCTCTCCATGCTTTCTACAACGACCTGCAAGCTATACATAGGAACCATCATATGATCAAATTAAGGATAATGCAGAAAACTGAAAATGGAGTTACATATGTAGTT